>NIJG01000016.1:272171-294329 GCA_002201625.1 Euglossa dilemma | reverse complement strand
TACCCACTGCGAATTTTAAAAATTAGGTACAATACTATACGATACAATAATATTTTCACTATAGACACCTTTTTAATTTATTTCATTGCCTTTATAACATATTAAAGTTATTTTCATCGTAATCGTAAATTATTTGTTGCAGAATTTTCTATAATTTCTGTAACAAATGGGAAAATTAACTCTATGTATAACCGAGATAAAAAGTAAGTATAAATAAATAATAATTTTTGTGCGAGAAATTGTTTATCGCCAATAAAATCACTAGTAACGTTAAATCGAATAATGCAAGTAACTAGTGAGACAAGAAATAAAAGAAAATGTATAATAGTTTTTGAAACAATAAAAATTGCGTGAGAAATTAGAAATATTTCTCTATAAATATAAAACAATAGGAATATCAGATGATCTGCTGTAGAGCGTGCTAAAACTTGTATTAAATTTCTGCTAAAGAACCATTTTCTGAATTCTATTATAAATCAAACTTCACAGATAGTTCTATCGAGTATTCGAATAAATATTTACATCACACGCGTTTTCCAAATTCCACGATAGATAGTTAAACAAATATATCCCACGCTCTTGGAGAAATCGATGCTACTAAAAATATAAGAGCAGTGTTTTCAACAAAGATAAAACCATTTCAAGTAGACTCGACATTTTTATTCTCCTTTTTTACGTGCAGCGAATTCAAGTGGAAAGGACAAGCGATAGAATTTCAATGAAACGGTGCAGAATGTCAAGGAAAATATTCAAGTTTCACTGCTTACGCGGAAGCTTTTATTCATCTGTCTGCTTCTTTCACGCTTATAAAAAAAAAAAAAAAAAAATAACGTAAAAATGATGTCAATATAATCGACGAACTACCGAAAAAAAAGTTTCTCGATGAATTTCCAATTTTCTGAAAACGACCATATCGTTCGCAAGCACGACGTTCAAAAATAGCCACAATGCAGTCTTTTCAGCGTTTTTCATTTATCGTACCAACTGCACGTATGCATAAAAGGACATGAAAGTTGTGTCAATATAATCAACAATCTGGTAAAAAATTCTTCAATGTATTTCCAACAATTTTCCAGGAACGACGATATCCATCATAACTGTGACGTTGAAGAACATTCGTGTACTCTTTCTTATTTACCTATGCATGTTTCATATTCACAGAAGAAGGGAAAAATGATGTCAGTATGATTAATAAATAACTGAAAGATTCCTCAATAAAACAACAGAAATGACAATAGTGAAAGAACAATGGTGATGTACAAATAAAAATCGCGTATTACTTTTAATATTTCGCTATCTTTTTATTCGCATGCCTGATTTATGCACTTGGAAGAAAATATGTATAGAAGTTACATATCGACGAAGTATCGAAAAACTTCTGAATAAATTTTCGGCTAATCTGTCGAAAAAGATGATATTAATCACAAGCGTCACATGCAGAAATAATCGTGCAGTTTTTTCACCCTTTGCGTGATCCCTTACTTACCTTTTTTATTCTTCGAGCAGGAAAGAGGCATAAAATTTATGTTAATATAGTCAACCATCTATCGAAAAATTGGCGACTAAATTTCCAAAGGATCATTCGAAAGCGACGATATTAATTATAAAAATGATTCTTCAGTCTCTTTAGTTGTTTTTTACAGCGTTTGAACAGAAAAAGGAAAGGAAGAAAAAAAATATAAAAATCACATTAATATAATTAATTGAATTTTACAATAAACTTTATTAATTATGAACATGAGCCTTAAAAATAATCCTTCAGTATTTCCAGCTATTTTCCATATTCTCCAAATAAGAAGAAAAGAAGAAGAAAAAATTATAGCCTAAAAATTACGTTAATATAACGAACAAAAAGATTCCTCGATAAATTTTCAACGAATTTTCTGAAAACGACTTCGAGAATTATAAGAATAATTTCGAAGAATAGCCTCGAAATCAGCACTTATCCACGGATCTATCTTCGATGTTTATCAAACAATCAAGAGGAATAAGAAAAAGCTGCATCGATATAATCAACAGACTGGCGGAGAATTCTTCGATAAACCTTCAATAATCGTCGAAATCCTACGATCCCAATCGCAAACGTGAAAAGCAGTGGCGTCTTTTCATCTTTCAGGTGATCCCTCCCGCAGACATCATTCGATAAATCAGTTCCCTAGCGATCCATCTGAAACTGAATTTCCGCAAGAGGCCGAGAAGCGATTCGATAACTCGGCCTGTTGGACGTGGTCTTTCCCCCCTTTTTTTTTTTTTTTTTTTTTGATTATAAGTTTAATCGGAGGCGGGCAGGCGGGATTTTTCGCACGTCGGATCGCATCCGGTTCTCGAAGGCAAATAAAAAGGCAGGGTGGAGCTGGCGGGGCCGACTAGCCGGGGGTGGTTTGCGGACACTGGAGATAAGATGAAGAGAATCTCACCTCTCTGGCCGCTGTGTAAACCGTAGTTCACCTTGGTTCCGGTGTCCATGGTAGCAGTAGCCACGTCGAGGACCACGCAGGCTATTTCCCGATCAATGTCACAGCCCAAACTTGCGATCTCACGCGAGTCGTAACGTCAACGGGTCTACAGCGCTTCCGTTTTAGGGGAGAGCGTCAACAGAGCTGGTTCCACGCCGTGTTCCAGGGTAATTGATCGAGATTAGGCGTGATAAACGATAAGGTTAAGCCTGCCAGGGATATCAGGCTTTTTGGGCTGTCTCGCGCGAAAAGAGGGTGCGCTCTCTGGTGATGGATCTTCGTCTTACCGATCACTGTTCAGTCGGTGCTCGTGTTTTGATGGATTTATCGTTCGACCAGGTTGTTTTCCAGATTTGTTACGGAGATTCCAGCATTATAGATTCGTTGCTGTACTACGATCGGGATGCTGAGTACTGTTTAGGCAAGTTAGAGACCGTTTAGCTGGTATTAGCGCTTGACGGATGTATTGTTGGGCCAAGTTATTTGAGAGATTTGTTATGAATGCTGTTGTACCGTGTTTAGGGTATAGAGCACTCTTTGGGTACGAGCTTCTGTCTTGCTCGTAATTGTGTAGCATTAGGGCTCGAGGAATTTATTGCCGAGCCAAGTTGTTTTGGAGATTTGTTATGAAGACAGTGTATCGTAATTTCGTCGCGAATGCGTGGTATGCGAAGAGTGTCAGCGCACTTTGGTTACGAGTTTTCGTCTTGTTGGTGATTATTTAGGCACTGTTGGCGTCATCTCCAGGGTATGAATTATTGCATGTTGCCGTTAAGCCGCAAGGGCATTTCATAATTACGCGAAATAAATCTGTCGTTAAAATAATACTCCTTTCGATACATCTTTAATGATAAATATTTAAAAAAAGACTATCGAGTAATTGCCTTTACAATGGAATGTAAATGTTTCCTGAACTGGATGACTAACAAGTAGAATGTAAGTTCTTCGGGTGATGAAAATTGAAATGAAATTTTGCAAATTTGTAGATTTTTATATTATATTCTATAATGTTTCAGATTATCATATTGATATATTATATTTGAAATATTTATAAGGGCAACTACTCGATAGTTTTTCAGATATTTATGTTTATATTTATGATTAATTTTCAATTTTAATCGTAAATATCTCGAACATTATCGAGTAGTTGCATTTACAATGGTATATTTTCTTCAACTGCAAATCTGCAAAGTTTCAGCTCGATCCATCACCCGAAGAACTTGCACTCTCGTTGTAATTTGTTTTGGAGTTTTAGAACGAAGATAGTCATTTGATAGGTTTGCTACGAATGCTGTGTTGCGTTTTGGATGTAAGACTTTTATTCTATATACGATTAACTATGATTTCAGCTACGATGACAGGCATCCCAAGATTTGTGAAAGAGGTTGTACCTATCCATTACTAAGAATTACTTGTTTCGTGCATGCGTGGTTCGACGTAGCAGGTAAACAGTTGTATCTCGCCAATATCAATCGACACCTTGTAATTACACTAATGAATGCCTGCCACGGTGTATTAACGGGCACCCTTTTGTTCGATTATTCCCGGAACGACATCAATAGTGCTAATAATGGCAGAAGCCAGCTGTGATACGACTGATTGCATCAAGCCTGTTTCCGGCAGAGATTTGGAAGTTTCACCGCTAATTGTAAACGTTGTTAATCTGTCTGTTGCGTGTCATTTTTTTCTTCTATGCGCATAACTGGCAAATCAAATAGACGCGTCCTTGCAGCAGCAAGGAGGATTAATTGAGGTATCGCGGATAACTAGTTTGGGTCGGGTTCCGTATTTAACTTTGCTGATATAGGAAACGTTTGACTCGCCAACGAGGAAATAGTTAGCTCATTAAAGAAGAGGTAGGAACGAGAAAAGGGGTGCGAGAGTGAACTGAAGGCCACGGAACGGGTGCCGTTTAGTTCATTATACGCTTTCTGCAAAATTATACGGTTTAAAGAGTGCGTTTAACCTCTCGGCCCGTACGTCTCGCGAATTATTGCTTGACTGGTGAGCTCTATTAATTTCGTTCAGACTTCCAGACGTCGGAATCTCTTCTAGCCATTTCACACGTACATATTTATGAATCCAAAATTTCTGAGATCTTACGATTATATGTACTTCTATAGTTATTACGTGTTAAATGCAATTAATCCGGTGATTATGTATAATTTCCGATTACACAATCACCAATAAGCTTGGTAAATGTGATGAATTTATTTCTTCTAAAATATGGGCTTAGTTTATTTTCGATGTGTAACTGTTTTGTGCGAATTTTAATAATATTTTTGCGCCTCTTCTTGGATTCTTCACGTGACAAGACATGTCCCTTGTTCAAATTTTGTTCAGACTAGATTCGCGTCTCTTAAAATATAGTCATTTATCGAATATATTGTTATTCGCAGCCTGGTTTTATCATAGTGTCCAACGAAAAACTATGCTTTTGACTAGTAACTGGATAAATATTCAAGAATTCGTCGCATTTATCAAATTTAATGGTGATTATACATTGCGGGGGTCATCCCCCGCGAAGATTGGGGGTCCTTAGTAGCCAGGTATCCTCGGAGTTGTTGTTGCGCCGTAAAGGGATGAAAGGAAAAGCAGGCCCTGCCTTAGACGGGGATAATATTGGAAGGACTAGGCGTGATATATATAGGAATCGGAGGATTTACCGAGGACTTGCGAGAAAATCCTCGAATCTCCTTTGACTCGAAATTCATCCCGAGAGTGAGACAGGTGGCCGCCGCGATATAATTAACGGTTATTATACATAATCGCTATGTGCACGTAATCCTGGTTAATATTATATTTGGACATATTAATGGAATCTTCGAAAAGCTTGTAAAGATTGGTGAAAGAACAGTTAGTTGGAGAAGAGTACGTCGTAGAAAGTGCGTTATACGGAATTTGTAAGTAGATACTGTGTTGGAGAGAGTCACTTGTAGACAAGGAGTTGTCATTATTTAGGCGAGCGTTATAATAACTCCAGAATCATTATAGATTCATGTCGAGAGATAATGCACCTGGTCGCTTACATGTGTTTTAAGTCCCAAACACTCCTGATATTCTTACAGGGCCATACTTATTTCATCCTTACATATTTAGACGAATAATTGAATACTTCTCCAGAGATCTTACAATTACGATAACGAGCTTGACACTTCTTTCCTAAGAAATGACAGGCTGTGTTACGTATTTACTATGCGTTGCTGACTTGAAGTCCGCAAATAAAAATAGGAATTGAACATTGATCGGAAGGATCTGAAGTTAAGGATCTCACTACGTAATTTCGTTCGCTTTCTCTATCGCGCGATGCCATAATATCAGGCTAATAGAAGGAATTTCCGTCGATAAGGGGAACGAATTCATGGCGTTAAAATGGGTTGGTTGGCAGAGGTTGGTGAGGATTCGGTTCTACACTTTTCTCAGCGGACTTGAAGTGAGCAACGCATAGTACGTTCTACCTTGAAACCAGTCCTTCCTTCTTGGAACTCAGATTGCCGTTTAATCACTGCGCATACACCCGCTGTACAAAGGTGTGCCTCTTGTTTGCAACAACTAAATTAGCCCCATGCCCGAGCCGATATTAGAACCGAAGAGAAAGGCAGGAGAGCCGAAGGATCGGAGTAGGGTCTGCCGGCTGGGAATGCAGATAAGTTGAGGAACTGAATTCTGTTTTTCATCGATGAAGTCAATATTACGAAATAGCAGTGGCACGGGCCTGGATAAACCGGAATCGAACGCGAGCCAGTGGGGAGGCCTGGTAGGGATAACGAACTTCTGCAAGATGTTACTGAATTTGCCAGTTCCGTAGCCCGGGGTGATCCCGCTGTACGGTGATTAAATTTCCTAGTTGCACTGCCGCGAAGGGTTATTCCATAGGAAATTTAAACAAGGGCTTAAGGAACCGGCTCGTTCTGCCGCCCCTCAGCCCACGGATCGCTAGGCTCCGTGCTTTTCCGGCCCTCCTAAATATCGTTTTTCCCTGTTGCGGTCTCGTTACCATGTTCCAGGAAATTCAGCCGCGGGCTACGAGACCGGGAAACGCCCGCCGCGAATTATTCATGTAGTAACATTTACGTAGCTTCGAAGTCTCTCGTGATTTTACAGCCCCACGGACCACCGGCCGCCCTTCTGCCAACCCCCTCTCGCACTCCCGCTGGCCGCCATAGTGACGTTATCTGATTCTTTCGCTGCCGGGTTGGTAAGCATGTTTCCCTGCTTATCGCTATTGTAGGTGGAGCCGCGAACAGCCCGATTAACATTCGTTGCGGAACGGAACTTCCCTGGCTCCCTGGATGGAATTACTGAGATTAAGACAGGGAAAATTAAACTTTTCCACTACCCCACCGAGAACCCACTCTTCCGCTTCTCTTTCTCTAATTTCTTGCAAATCGAGATTTATGGAGCCGAACCTCCTTGCGGAATGTTGCTACGGAGAATTGAAAATATACAGCTGCCTACCTTGCTATGGCGCAGTTTCACACTGGGCAGCGACACTAGCGCCGCGGTGACGGTACAACAGGGACTGGATCGTATATCTGGTTTTTATATAGATTTTTCTCTTCGGCTTTTAGGTTAAATTTGATCCTTTAGCGATGTTACATTTGTAAGAAAATATCCCAGCCTGCCGGTTGCTGACAAACGGGCCTCATCCGCAGAACGACCGAGAGCAAGGAGTCCCGAAAAAAGAAAAACCTACAAATGTGGGGGTCGATTTTAATACTAGGTTTGCAGGATCCGTCAATTTGACGGATGGGTTCTTCCAATTATACAATATTAACAGATTTAATTGAGTTATGTTAATATTGTAACTGTTTTGAAATTAAAGTCGTCTTACCATTTAAGAAAATACGTGGTTTCTTTAACCTGTAAATATGACAAATGTCCCTAGAATTAGGTATACAAGAAACGAAGTGTTAAGGGCCTGAGCGGTTTAACTAGAATAGTTGGTGACTTTCCAGAAACGAGATTATTATTATATTCAAGTTCAGGTTTCTTGGGATTTACGTGAATGGATAACTGAGAATCGCATTCGTATTATACACGTATCAACACTTTATCGGAACTGAACAAGAAACAGAAGACTGATGAATTTTTAAATAATATTAAAATAACAATAGTTTTACGTGTTATTTAAATATAAAATGACGCGTCAAGACTCGTGTGATACATTTTGTACTTGTGAGCGACACTAGCGCCACAAGTAATTGACAGAGTTTCCTATCTACGCTGTTGTTCCCCGTATAACCTTTTCTTTCTGAACTCAATTATTGGGAAATGAATCGAGTTTGGCCTGTTTGATTGTTCTGGAATGATATTGTAACTGTTGTAACAGTTATAGAAGTGGTATTAGTTTCACGTGTCGTTTAACGCTAGAACTACCTCAGGGGTCATGAATGACTCGTTAAGGATACTTCATTTTTACAATTTCTGAAAACATATGAATCGTGTTTGACAAAATTTGTACTTACTTTCGTCCGAATCGAAATTTACTCGATTTGTACTTACTTTTCCTGTATTATTACAATTATCTTCGTTTGTGTAAAATATATGTACCTACTTATAATAAGTCGTTAGTTCTAGTGTTAACTTAGTAAGTAGCGTGTCACACGTGTGCAGAATGAATTCTTTTACACTAGCCCCATAACGGTGAAATAAATTGTAGAGTTACATAGCTAATTGCTGTCTTTTATTATAGATATCTCTTTTTCTTTTTTTTTCTTCGATTGCGTTATGATAAGGTGGCGTTTAGATCGTTTGACAGTTTTGAAGTGTATCGCAATTCTTATTGTAGTTGTTGAAACGATGTTAATTTAACTTAACGAGTAACAAGACACTGGCGCCACGCTGGTGGAACGATCGATGTGTCTAAGTTATTTTTCTTTTGTACAAGTGTTTTTTCTCTCTCTCTCTCTTTTTTTAATCGAATTACGAGGAAATGGTGTTTGGATTGTTTGATCATTCCGGAGTGATATTATATTTGTTGTTATAATAGTCGCTGGAGGGTATTAGTTTTACGTGTCGTTTAACTTAATAAGCGGCGCGTCATGCAGAGGGAGGATGAACTCGCGAGAGGTCAATAATCGAATCAGGGAAAATTGCTTTAATGTAAAGGTGAAAATAAAATTTGTAAATTCAATTTCGTGCCGGTGCAACGTCGAAACCGGTTTTAATTTTAATTGTGTGATAATACAGCTCGTAAAATAGATTTCTGCACAGGATGCAGTTACGAAGAAGAGTATAAACCGTTTTTATAAAAAAATAATCATTTTTATGTTGATTCGATGCGATTTCAAGAATATTAATTTCTCGATTTGTTATAAAATTACGTGGAATGCCTAGAAATTGTTTTTAAACATCCGTACCATCTTAAAATCGGGTAGAAGCTAATTAAAATTTTAGTTATATATTTTCTACGTGTTATTATTTTTTTCATATTTATAATTAATTATGGTTACTTATTATCGTTATTATTCATTCTATTTTTAATATATTTCTAATTATACAGACTGATTCTAGTGACTTACTATAACTCTATCACAGTAAAATTTTGCACTACTTGCATGGTATAATTTGCTTTAGAAACCATAGCATATTTTTTCCATAAACTAATTTTTTATGTGTTATTTTTAAAAAATAAAAACTCGATATTTCCTGCGCTCTTTCTAAATTCACTCAGAATAATGAAACGATGGTTTGATGGCTAATAATTTTCATTCATATATAGAAGAGCCAGAAAATGGATCGTGAAAGTAATAAATTAATTTTCAAGAATTAATTGTTTCCAATAAACGGACTTCCCGTGATCGTTATCGTTATATTCTAATTAGAACATTTTACCAAACACGTTTGGAACGATTTTAGACATATCTGGAATATACAAATATATGTATGGTAATTTCATTTATTTGTCCAGAAAACAATATACGTATTTGTAATAAAATGTAAATATCAATACATTCGAGAAAATGAAATTGACATGAAAACTGTAATTTGACAATTTATAATTTACAGTGTGTTTTTAATATAAATATTCCATATATTCCAATATTGTGCATATAATTAATGTACAAATAATTCACCGTTAAAAAAAATAAAAAGATCATTATCCTGTTTTAAAAGAAGTCCATCTTAATTTTTCCAAAGGCAATTATATATTTTTAATGATTATGTAACTAATAAATCTATTCAAATTTATTCATTAGTCATTCGACAACCGTTTCCGTATTTTTAACGTTGAAATCTTGCGAAAATTGGATTTGAAACTGTGAGAAAAATATAACTTTTGAAGTGTATTATACGCTATTCCTATTCCACAAATAAAACAATAATGTTCACCGCTCTTTTCCTCTTTTTCGAAAAAATTTATGTATTAACTTCAAGCAACCACACATATACTATATCATAAAAAAATTCTTCAGTCATTTCGTGGAAAAATTGTTCAGTTATAAAATAATCTTTGATTCGTTCCTATACATTGCTACAATATGAATATTCTCGTTATTTTTAATATCTAAAATTTCAAATCGAAAATAATGAGTAAAATTTGTTCGTTCGAAGCTTTGTTATCGATAAAATCGAATTTAAATATTACCGAATACGCGTACACCTAACTATGTTTATGATGTATAAACCATCGATGCGTGAGCATCGGTGGTATAATTAAATGGTATAATTCTACGTGAAAAAAACAAATCGGAAATGAAGAATAAAATTTTTTCATTCGTAACTTCGTTGTCGAGAAGATCGACTTGGAATATTCACTGAGCATCCATCTTGTAAGCCATAGCTAAGTGCACACGTACTGAATATTCCAATTCGATTTTCTCCACAACGCAGCTTCGAATGAAAAAATTTTATTCTACATTTTCGATTTGTTTTTTCACGTAAAATCCCTCCTCTCCTTCTCGGTTGCGTTATCGTTGCTGGAACACCTTGTATATCTCATACTTTCGCTTTTAAATTGCGTTTCAAACAAAACCTCAACGCGTGTCTGTAGAGATAGGTACCGAAGAAATGACCCAAGTAAAACTAGTGTTAAAATACGCGAATTCTTCTCTATCCAACTGCCATCCTGAAAAAAGGAACGCGTTTGGCAGACACGGGAAATCTGTTTGCTCGATAAATGGGTGAAAGCGTGAAATCCTTGTTTCTCGGATCGAGCCGGATACCGCCTTATCTCTAAAGGCACAGATTTTTCCGACAGCTGTCGATCTTTTTTTCCGACAGTTCCTCACTCACCTTTTCCCCTTCTTATTTCGCACCGCGAACCAATAACGCGCCATCGGCGCCGCCGGAAGTACCGTTCGCGGCAGGATGTAGAATTTCCTGCTCGGAGCTGTTGCGCCCTGGCAACGGGATTAGTCCGTTGCCACGATTAACATGGTAATGAGGCTGACGGTTTTCGTTCGGCGATGGAACTCATTTTCAGCAGGGGTAATAAATTGCACGTTTCGCGACGCCATTTTTAAACCCCGGACAATTATGCTGTTTTTCAAGGGAAATTAATCGGGCTTCGTGACTGATTCCTCGTCCAGTCTTTGATGTATTTTAACTGCTTGTTTACCCTCGCAACGAATCTGTTTGCGAGAAAATTTTGTAATTTAAATAGGGATTACTGTCTCGACGTTGTTATAAATTTGGATTCTAGGCCTTTTATTTTGTCGATAAAGAATCTGGGGATTTTGTTGGGTAGTTGTTAATGAGATCGTTTGGTGTTTGGTATCTTTATGTAAAATGTGGAAGTTTTTGTATATTTTTACATGCCTTTGCGTATTTGCAGAAAAATTTGTTTATTCTGTCAAGTAACGGTTATTTGGTGCGTATATTTCTTGTTTATATAAATTTATCTCAATTATATATTTTACAATCATTTATTATTTTTATCAAATACCCCGTGCGCTTATGTTTAAAATTTTCAAAGTTACCGATGAAAAAGTTTGAAATCTAATCAGATCGTCGTTATCAATTATGATATTTGTAAAATATTTTTGTAGAAATTCTACATGCATTTAACTTTTACTTTAATACTGGATCATAATTTCAAATTCGGTCCGATTGTTGTCACACGTATCATTAAACTATTAACATCCAATTGATAGAAAAGTACTACCGTACCGCAGAACTAAATCGCATATTTAATAAAGTTAAGTTTGAAAAGAAATCGCATATTCTTAATACATCCATCCGAACCTTTGATTTCCTGAAATAATTAAGTACCTTTCTAGAAAATCTTGGACACGGATATTAAACAAACTATCAAGCGAACAATTGCAAATACGGATACAAAAACATTGTTTACATAATGCGTGTTGCATTTCATCGTGCGCTATAGCGTTCAAAATAAATCCGTTAACAATATCCATTAACAACTTCAGGAAACATTAATCGATACAAATTTCCGACCATCGAATATCCGTCAGTGTTTCGATCATAATAATTAGAAAAGAGATAATTAAAACGTTAAAACGTACAATAAAATAAAGAAAAAAATCATTAGCCGTAGCCAGCATGCAATTTTTTCCGTTGGAAAAAGAAATCGGAAAACATCAGCAGCGTGTAAACCGAATGCGAGTTTATCCGAAGGGAGAGAGGAAATTCTCATCGTGTCAGGCATTGTAGCGAAATTTCTGACATCAGGGTTTAAGATGGATCAAATCTCGCGACTCACTCGGTGTAAAGGAATCGACGAGCAAAAAGCCGGAGTAGAACACCAATAAAGATTAACTTACCTGCACTTTACTCGGCCATTATCCCCCGCGAAGATTATCTTTTTCAGAACTCGAAAATACACCTCGACGAGCGTAATGTGGCAAATCTGAAATACTTCGGACCCTTTCTAACCTCTAATCGAACTTGACCGAGCTAGGGATACTACTGCCGAACTTGGGCCATACTTGGCCGCTACCGCGATAGCCAGGTGACGAGTGAGAAGGCGATGAAAGGAATCGAAAAGAATTTGCATCTTTGTACATCGGTTTATTATCATAGCGGTACTTTGACACTGGTTATTTTAAGAAAGATAATGTCTAGCCTCTTCGTTATTTCTTATCTGCTCTCTTCCACTCTTATCCTCTGTTTTTTTCTGTTTGTTAAGGAGCCCTGGCAACCGGCCAAGCCGCCAGAATTAAGTTCGGAAGCTACGTTTCTGTACACTCGGTGTTGCCGCCGTTGAGAGCGGTTTCCACCTCGCGATCATTCCTTTCTCTCTCTCTCTCTCTCTCTCTCTCTCTCTCTCGCTCTCTCGTACATGCACACACAAACACACGCACGCAGACTCGCTCTATCTCTGCCTCTCGTCTCGTCTTCTCCTTCCCATTCTTGCTCTCTGCTCGCTTCTCGCATACTTGCTCACACCCTCGCCGTCACTTACTCCTTCGTGCACTCGCGCTTTCTTCTCTCACTCGATCTCACAGCGCTCGATAAAAGTTCTTCCGGCCAGCAATCGCTCTCGCTTCCCGTCTCGCACTGTCATTCAAACGTACAATTCGCCACCGCGAATTTCACGCCAGCACGTTCCCTGTGTCCCATCAATTTCTTTTTCTCCGTCTTCCGCCCTAGCCCCCTTCCCATCTTCTCCGTCTCGCCTCTTTCTCACCACATTTTCCCTCGTACGTTAGTTCTAGCCGCACTCCCGTACCCCCAGCGTCCTGAACGTATGCACGTTGAGTAGTCCAGTCCGGAAACGCGGCACGTTACAATTATTATTGTCACTGTGTGTTACTTAACGTTCCGATCAGCCTGAGATCGACGCAGTTGTCGGGGACTGCGTTCTTTTTAATTTATTGCCACCTGCCGATCCTCGTTCGCGCCTCCCTGTGTCCTCTTTCGTCCAGGCGGAGGTGCCGCTGGTACCGTGGAAGGAAAAAGGACACGCCGGGACAGCCGACTTCGGACCATCCTTCGAAACAGCCAGTCCGATCAGACAACAGTCTTCGTTCAGCCAGTTTCTTCAAACACCGATTTTTAATTTATTCTCTTCTCCTCTTCCTCCTTTCGTGCTTCTCTCGGCTCTTCGCCTTGGAGCTCGGGTCGAGATTCGCACGCAGAGAGACACGTTAGACTCCGTGGGACTTGGACCAACAGTTCCCTTCGCTCAACTTTCCCGTGTGTCCGGCATTTCCCGACGGACAAAGCCGAATCCGGTGGTTAGCTGCTTCTCGCGGAGAAACAGCACGATCTGTTTGAGCTTTGTACGCCTTAGTCGCGATTGTTCGCTTACAGACGAGCAAGATGCTAAATCGGAGAGTACCCGTGGACGACGTCGTCGTTCAGAATGAACGACTCCGAACGACTTTTTTGATTCTTTCGCGTAAAAGTCTTCCTTCTTCTTTTACGGCGATCCGTCATCGAACGGCGATGAGAGATCGAACGCGAGGATTCGACTCGGGTCTCGGCGGGGAAAAGAAGAGGAAGAAAAGAAAACGGGAGACTGGATAGGTTACTTGGGCATCCTCCTGGAGTACACGTCTGTCAGCGGAGTGCTGGAGAGCCGTTGAGACGACGCGGAGAAAATTTCATCGCGTTTCTCGGATTCCTCCAGCCGCTTATCTCTGTCGAACAATCGGGCGTATTCAGACTCCGGTCACCAAAGTTCGGTGGTCGGGGTGAGCGTGTGCACTTCGATGTTTTCGTGACGATGATACCTATCCCTTCGGCGCACGGTGGCTCGTCGCGACAATACTACGGTGAGCGCAGCTGCGGCGCCAAGGGCCGCGCCGGCTAGCACCAGCATCCCTGGATGAGCACCAGCGGATAAAGCCTCGGAGACTCTGGCGTCGGAATCAGTCGCTCGACTATTCAATTCCTCCGCTATCGTATTCGAATCAGGAGTATTCCCTAGTACCAAGTTCTCTTTTGTCAGATTGTTCAGCCTCTTCGAGTACTTCTCGGCCGTCTTCTTTCCGCCGGCTTCCTCCTTCAGCGGGCCAAGTTTCGATAGCTTGAAGGAGGTGATCTTGCTCGGCGATACGCTAAGTTTGCTCGGTCCCCTGCTCTTCTGCCTCTTACCGTCTATACGATTATCAAAAGTTCCTGGATCCGAATCCTCCTCCGTCCTAATAACCGACGGTTTGCTCTCGGTCGTTCCCCGATACGACAACCCGGCGACGTCTATAATTGAATTTTTAATCTCCGCCGAGGTCTCATCGATCTCGTTAACTTTCTCCTCCGACTTTCGCTCCTTCTTCGCCCCCGGTGACGATGTCGCCGCGTTCCTGAAGGACGCGACCGCGTCGCGAGACCGAGTTTCCTCGTCGGGAATCGTCGGGCCTGGTCTGGTGTCGTTGTTCCTCGAGTTCTCGGCGAGGTTGCGGAAGCTGTCGATCCGATGGCTCGAGTCGCTGCGCGTCGCCGGCGTCGTGTCGTCGATGGTAATAGATTCGTTGACAGGGCTGACGGTTGCTTTGGACGCGTCGACGTCGGTTGGAACGTTGGAAGACACGGCGAGGTTATTAAAATAAGACGTACGTTCGACGGGAGACGATAGAATCGATAGGGTGGAGGCGATAGGTGTCGTGGTTGGCTGGGTGGTGGGAAGAGGACTCGGTGGCGATGGCAATTCGTAGAGGGAGGATCCTGACAATTCCTCAGGGGTATCGCATTGACCCGGTCGAACGTCTTTATTTAGTTGCTCGTGCTGCCGTAGCCATTCGCCCACCCAATAAAGATCCTCCGTGCAATCCCAGTGATTTCCGCTGAGGTGCATGATACGCAGTTGCGGCAGCATGTACGGCAGATCGAATCTAAGACTGGTAACGTTGGTACGGGACAGGTTCAATTCGATCAGGCTCTTGCAGGCAGACAGCGCGGCGTCATCGGCTAAGAGCTGCCTGGCCAGGACCGGACTCCTCGATACGTCGAGGTAAACGAGTCTTTCGGGCGTAGGTACCGGGAATGCCATGTCGCTTTGTTCTTCCTGCGTTCGTTCCAGCGAGGTTAATCCTGACATACGGAGCTTGGCGAGGTTACTTGGTCCACTTAGAGTATTAGCCGGCAACGTTTTAATGGGATTATCCGACAGATCGAGCTGTTCCAGGACCGGTAATTGACCGAGGGCTCCCACCTCGATCTCGTTGATATCGTTGTCGTTCAGCATCAACGACTTTAGATTGTACAGGCCCTGCAGGTCCTCCATTTTCAGAGCGGTTATCGCGTTTCGTTGAAGCTTCAGGTTCGTCAGGCTGTTGGGCAGGCTTCCCGGGAACTTGAGGAGAACGTTGCCAGAGATGTCCAATTCCTCGAGGACCTCCAGACGACCGAGAGCGTCGTCCTCGATGTCTGTCAATCGATTCTCCGAAATGTCCAGTATCCGTAGAAGAGGGTAACTGTCCAAGTCTCCGCCGCGGATGGTCGTCAACTTATTGCCGGCTAGTCTGAGCGCTCTGACCGATCTCGTTAGCGCCGCCGGGACCCTAGCCAAACCGGTACGAGACGCGTCCACGGTCTCCAGACGTCTGCCGGTGCCGAGGAGCAACGAGACGTCTCTTTCTTTCAGCGGATTCTCCGCGAGTTTTAGTATCGATAATCCCGGAAGCGGCTGCAAAGTTCCGGAAGCCGCCCGCGCTAAACCGTTCCTCGAAACGTCTAGCTCCCTCAGTCTATCGAGACTCTCGAACCACCTGGCACCCAGAACTTGCAGCTGATTCCCACTGAGATCCAACTTTTGCAACGAATAGAGCGGTGTCAACGCGCTATCCGGCAAATCCGCCAGCCTGTTGTCCGACAAATCGAGAAACTCCAACCGGTCCAATCCGCGGAACCCGTCCTCGTGCACATTGGATATCGCGTTCCTACGCAAACTCAACCTCACCAATCCCGCAAGCGTCCTAAAAGCCCCGGCACTCACGTCTGTCAGCGAGTTATCGGACAAGTCGAAACGCGTCAGCTCGCTCATATTCATCACACGGCCTACTATCACGTCGTTCAATCGTGTCAGATTGTTGCATGACAGGTTCAACGCTCTCACGCGTTCCAAGCCGTGCCACGACACGTTCAAGAACACCAACGAACAGTTCGTCACGGACAACTCGTGGAGGTAGGGCAGAACGGTCGAGTTGCCAAAGTCCAACTCGTCCAGCGTATCGTTCCCGTTGAACTCGTTCAACGTACCGATCACCCCGAAATCGTTCAGCGATTCGCTCGCCTCCAGTTCGTCGAGGAAACCGATCACTTCGTACTCGTCCGCGCCGTCCACTGCCAAACTGCCCGTTTTAATCGGCAATTCGGACAAACCTGGCGCACGACCACGACACTTGACGCGTACGAAAGCCGGCAGCTCCCCGTCGACGGCACTCTGATGACACTCGCATAGATCCGGACACGCGGAACCGCTCGCCATCAAGGCGAGCAGCATGAACGGAAGCCACATCGCTTCCAATACGGCGTCTTCACATCTCGATCCGCCGATTGATCCCGGAATTACTCGTCGGGCCGACGACGACAGCGCGGGCCGGTTGAGTCGCGGGTAAGCACAGGCACGTCCGGTAGCTCATCGACGGCGGATTCGACGCGCGACACGTCGCCGAGCGGAGGTGATAGATGCCGCCAAAACTTACGCGTAGACGCGAATGCCAGAGCGCCAGTAGACTATCAGCCGCGTCAGACGTGATGTCCATACGAAGGACTGACAAACACTGCGGCGCCCGACTCCTAGCTGCACCCGCCTCTCTTCTCCTCCTCCACCCTCCTTTTCCACCCCTTTCCGCCTCTCTCTCTCTCTCTCTCTCTCTTTCTCTCCCTTCGTAGCCGGCTGTGTGCCGCCACCTACAACCCTCCACCCTTCTGCCCTGTCTTCTCTCTCGCGCACCCCGCTACTCTCCCTTCCTCCTTCGCTCCCACCTATTCCTATGCACGCTCTATAGACGTATACCTCTCTACCACCACCGGCCGCCGTCGCTTTTGCTCTCGAACTCGATAAGGGGCGCGAGCGCGCTTGCGTCCTCTGACAGAGTACTGACGAGTAGAGCCGGTATCCTGCGATTTCACCAACTACCGCCGTTCACCACTGGCTGCTGCCTCGCTCACTGACTCACCGACTCGTCCCGACTTTCTTAAACTCGATTCGCGTGCCGGGATTTCCTGGCTGCCAGCGAACCGTTCCGCGCTCGCAAGCCGACGGTATCCTCGCGGAGGAACCTGGGATAGGGCTCTTCCTCTGCCCGTATTCTCGCGTGTTCTACGCGATTCGGAAGACGGGCCAGGTAAATGCGGGCTGCGTGGACACTGGGTAGTATCGTAGGTCTTTTCTCGCTCGGCTGCCACCCCGATTGCCGCTCGTTTCGGTCTATCGCGTGTAAATCGTCCAGTCGAAGATGAATCTCTGTCGATACGAATCTTTACGAGGGGATCGTTCTCGCGTTTGTTCTCTCGTTCTCGCGCCTGTTGTGTTGCCCATCCATCGCGTTCTACGCTCGATTGACCTGGACCAGCGAGTAGAGCCTGATCGTTTGACGGTACGCGGAGCGTCGTTGTCGTGGCAATTTCTGCCAACTCTCCTGTCTATAGGCGACGCGGAACTTTGGCAGCAGCTTCGCCAACTGCTGGCCGTTGGCTTTCTTAAATTCGATTCGCGTGCTGGGATTACAAAGGAGCCGAGGTGCAGTTCTCACGAAATAAGGTGAGAGGTCAGCTACTTTCCCGGCATGCACGCTTCCCATCTTGTTAAAGTATTTCCTCCGATGCGATTATCTCGAACGGAATTGGATGTAACGCGTCGTGAAACATGTTACGTTGTAATTTTTATTTCTTCCTCTTTCTTTTTCTTTTTATGCTTTTCAGCAAGGATGAGGGTAACGCGGTTCCAATGCTCGATAGACGTTTCGGAATTTACAGTGAGTCACAGCCAAAATCGTACACCACGCGTGAAAATACGTTTCATTCGAAAACAGAAGTTTGAGGATGATTTTGAAAATAAGAACATCGTTCGTTCCCATTTTCGTTATTACGCGATAAATATAGATGTATTTACAATATATATCTGCCTCGCTTTTTTTTCTAAATTACCCGAAAGCTTCTATTTTCGAATGAAAAATACACGTGGAGAAGGATATTGGCTGTGACTCACTGTATATTTCTCGATCCGTGGGATGATTTTATTCCACGCGACGAAGGGAATAATTAAACTCGTTTTAACTCGATGAGATGTATGCGCTGGGAATTTCGCATCGTTTGCGTAGTCAAAATTTAAACCACTTAAGCCTGATCCGTACGTCTAAGAAGCCATTGTTTTAGCTCGTGCTGGTATAATCCTACTTAGAAGAGAATGATTGAATAGAGTACTTGAGACGAAAGGACAAGGAGATTTACTGTCAACTAATTTCACATTCTCTGACATGTTGTCATTTTCAGAGTTGCCTGTCTGCGTCCTTTTGTTATTTTACCGTGCAATTAAAATGTACGTTAAACGCGTGTTTCCAAATAACAACGCGGAGTGATATTATCTGGTAATCGTTGTTTCCGGATAAGCTGCTGTAATTTTAACGCGATACCAACCGAATCAGCCGAAAAATCTATGCCACTCTTTTATAGCAGATTTTACCACTTGTCTCGAATTTTTCAGATTTCGATGTAATTTATCTTTTTTAATCATGATCTTTTTGTATATTTGAGCATTAACCCTTTGAAGTTCGAATTATATTTCAACATCGTTACCAGCAGCTTCCAACACTTTTGAGCGTTTTACTTGAAATTTACTTCGACTGAAAAATAGGGCAATTTAAATAAATAAAGGATCTGTTTGATTTACGCTATTGTACTCTGTGTACGATATCTCTTGAAAAACAATTTCCTGATGTCGAGTCGGTAAGGGACTGTAAAGGGTTAACGATTACTAAACAGTTTCCTATATTAACTTCAATTTCAAAAATTTTCGGATCCAAGAATAATATTTAATGTCGTGCTTAAATATCGTCGAAAACTTAATCGAATTACTTCGATACTTTAGGTCGAAAATAGTTTCGTATAAAATATTGTCAACGAAAAAAATAATTAAATCTCTCTTCGGTTACTAAATCTGAACACCTTTTATTCGACGTAAAACAAATTTTGAAATCGTTGCTTTACTTCATCCAAATTCAAAACCCTCTCTCTTCATCTTGTTACGCAACATCCAAACTTTCTACTAACTTTCATAGCACGGTAATATTTAACATATA
Organism: Euglossa dilemma; assembly: GCA_002201625.1. Taxonomy (NCBI): domain Eukaryota; kingdom Metazoa; phylum Arthropoda; class Insecta; order Hymenoptera; family Apidae; genus Euglossa; species Euglossa dilemma. The sequence goes on along the minus strand of NIJG01000016.1, from coordinate 274,723 downwards.
AATATTTTGAAATTGTTGCTCTACTTCATCTAAATTCGAAACGCTGGTTCTTCGTTCATAACAAATTATCCAAATCTCCTTAGTAATTACTAAGTAATTACTGTTCCAATCAAATTCAAAACCCTCTCTCTTCGTCTGAAACGCAACATCTAAATCTCTTGTTAACTACCAAAGCACACTAACACTTAACGTAAAAAAATTAAAAAATCGTTGCTCTACTTCGTCCGAATTGAAAATCTTTGTTCTTTATCTATAACGGAACATTCGAATATCCTATTAACTTGCAAAGCACAGCAACAAACGTCGCTAAGAGAAGCCTAAACAGCGGAACCGCCGACACCCCTATAATCGCATCACCTGTCGCACTCACCGCACCCTGTCCACCCCCACCACACTCTTTCCAATGCACCTGTCCCAACCGAAACATGTCCGATACGATGCCAGGCAACACTGGCCAACAACTCGAGCACGAATCTATACATCTTCCGAATAAAGACTGTAGAGATATACTTGGGTATCCGTACACCAGCGCATCGTGGCGGCAAGCAGAATTTCGACTGCCATAAATTAGTTTGCCCGCGACTCTAATCTCCCAGGAATTACTGCTCTACTTGCTGGACCGGTGGGTGGGAGGATGGTCGATCGAACGTGATCTTGGGACTACTACCTTGGTGGCGCAGCCGATATTTCTGTTCGATCGAGGGAAACCGATCTTCGACGTAGATAGCGTCGGTCATGGTTAAATACTTGAGCCTGCGGACTTAAAAGGTGGATTTCCTTGGTCTACGACTCGGTTAGCTAAGCGTTCGGAAGACGACTCGATATCGAAGCTTCCGAGGAATCGGTCGAGGTTAAATCTGCGGGCTGTCAGTCAGGTGGAAGCATAAATATGAGCGCTGATGAGCAGAGGGCTCGAAACTGATTGAAGATCGCAGTCGTTCGCGGATTTATCGGCCGCGGAGTTTCACATCGTCGAAGGGTTAGCTCGTTCGTGTTCTATTGGGCTGATGAAATATTTCGGAACATCGTCGATGAAACTTCGCTTATAGATGCATCTGTTTGACGGATCCCTCGGCTCTGCGCCGGGTAGCCGATATCTCGACATTTACGATGCGTTTGGGAGCTTAGATTTATGGATTTCGTGGACTTAGCGTGGTTTGGTTAACGACTATGTTCTATCGTGATAGCTTATTTCGTGGCCGATCCTCAGGATCGCTTGGTTAGAGGCGATAGCTGCGAATTTGTCGGCGTGTAATTACTTACTTTGAAACAGTGCGAGAGATAGGTTATGCGGGATTTATGTTGCATTTTATTCTGCCCCTGCAATTTCTAGTTTTTAATCGTGATTTTAGCCCCTTGGGGACAAATGTCATAATATACGTGAAAATATTTTTATCTTTTAGAGCAAAAGCTGCTTGGAATAGAGCAAAAAATAATTTTAGCAGTGTCATCGATGTTGTACATATCTTTTAATTCAGAAAATTTCCCTCGGTTCGTCATTTTTAATCGTTTTGTATATACTCGATGTACCGTTAACTTCATTTCTCGTCCGCAAAGGGTTAATTATGTAGTTTTCATTTTATATTTTCCTTTGCGGTTTTCGAAAATTTCGAAATTACGTGGAAACGTTAGAGTTTTTAATCGTTTGTTATCATTTCTTTTCTCTTTCCATTAGATATGTGCTTTTATTTGAAAATTATCTAAGTATCTATTTATGGCTTTGGCGTTAGGTTTAATTTATTTTTTATGTTAGTTTTTGGTCTAGCATAGATTTTAGTTACAGTCCCAATTATACTTTCTTAATTTTATTTTCAATATAGAGAACAATTAATAGTCCTTCTCGTTAGATTAAAAGAAGAAATGATAAAATTGTACAAAAGACCAAAGTGTCTTTGGCCTATCGTTCTCTTCTAAATAATTATTTACAGATCGTACATAATTTTCACGTGCTTATTTAAATTATTCAAAAACCTAATGAATATATATTTAAAATAATATCCCGATTTAATAAAATAGTATTATCGTGAAAATAACATTAAAGAGATCTTATTTCATGCGGTTATTCAGAGCAATGTAAAAAACTGTTGGAATATTTTCACGCATCTATATATATCATCGAATTTTTAATCAGATCTCACAAATCATTAACTTTGTATTAAATTTCGTAATACCCGTGCGCGCTGAAAGATAAGGGTACGGATGCAACAATTATTTGGGATATGTATACGCCTGTTTACTTTCACGAGCAATGAAATTGCAGTAAACACGAACGTGTCTCGTTATTACTTTTTATTCGAGACGTTAAATTACCGTACTATTAGACAAGTCCACGCGCTTGTTTGCTGGTCGAGTGTAATTTTACGAAAAAAGGTTCGCGGGTTAATGGGCATAATAATAAAAAAAATAAAAAAAAAAAAAGGGGGGGCAGTGGCAAACCCATATTCTTCGAATGGTGTGACCCTCCACGGATGAGCTGCGCGAGAACAGCTAGGGCACTGGCCTGCAGAGTCAGTAGGGATTTAGAAAGCTAATTGGTAGGTGCGTGGTAAGGT
>NIJG01000016.1:255905-267942 GCA_002201625.1 Euglossa dilemma | reverse complement strand
CGTGTAATCTAATTTTAATTAGAAAAATCTATGATATGTAGGAATAAGTAAAAAAAATTTAGAAAGAACATTTGTAGCCTAATTATACATGAAATGAAAGACGTTATAGTACAGACACTTGGATCTTCAATGAATCATAAGTTACATTCAATCAAGATGTTTCATTCAATTATAATATTTTGTAAGTTTACATAAATACACGCTGGGTTTCAATTGTATAATAGAAATTTGCTTTATTATATAATAATAGGACTTGAAAAGTGCCTTTTTTGCTTGTATATTTCAAATAATTTCAGAAAGACATCCAATATTAGAAATCTTTAAGCACGTCATGATACTCGATCAATGGCTTCTTTTTACTCAATTTATTGTCAAACAGGCAAATGAAACGTCGATGTGGAAGTTGTTACGCACCTCGTAATCGTTTTACTCTAAATCAGGAAATTCACTGAATTAGAGAAGACTTAAATCGTTTATCTCGGTTACTGCCACGTGGATTTCAACGAAGAAGCGGAATAATATTTCGTGTATTGGAAATATGATTAAAAGAATTCGCCTCGATCAATTTTGAGATAGTTGGTTCGCTAAATCAAGAATTGATGGTGAAATCAGTCGATATCTAATAAGAAGACGATTCTGTACCGAATTATACAGCTGTACCACTGGTACAAAGTTCGTGGATAATTGGATTTTCACAAGTTTCCCTTACTAAATTCAGGCTTGTTAGATTTCCTCTGCTCATAACGTAATAACGACTCTAATTGCTTTAATTCGAAGAACTGCACAATCATTGGCAACGAGAGTACATAATTGGATGTAAGAGGTTGTAATAACGGTTCGAAATAAAATTCTATCCTCGCAAATGCCTCTTTGATCAACTAGCCTTACCGTGATTAATTCGAACAACCTAAAATAACCTCAAACTTGAGGCATATAATTCATCTCGTTTCTTTTCTTATCTCTCTCAGTTTGAAACACCTCGTTCATTCTCATTTTCGATTAACGAAATTGTAGCTCGCCTCAACAAATTTTCAATCTCAAATATAAAATTCGAAATTCAATGTAACGTTTGATTATTTTTTAGTCCTCTCTTAGACATAGCACACAAATAAGATTTAAGTCACCTCTTCAATTCGCATTTTTATTATTTTTAATGAAGATAATTATAAGCGAAGTAGCGTGATTACGATTGATAAAATTGCAAATCAGATCATGTATTCTACGATTACTTTAAACGACCGACAAACGCCGAATGTTAGATACGATGAAATTGGTCTGATCCCTTTTCAGTCTCCCCTCAAGCACATCGCGTAATCCATGTTTCAATCATCTAGATAATTCGCATTTTTAATATTCCTTCCTCGATCACTAAAGTTACAGTTCAGAAAGTCTTCTGACAATTGCCTCGCACAATCCTCAAACCTCGAATTCAAGATCCGATGGAATTGGTCTAACTCCTTTTTAGACTCTTTTCAAGCATAATCCATCTTTCAATCATCCTGATAATTCGCATTTTTAATTCTCCCTCCTCGATCGCTAAGATTTGAAGACTTGAACATAATTATCTCAAATAACGTTCTAACCTCGAATTTAAAATCTGATCGGCATTCGAATAATTAAAAATTAGAATCTTCGTGCAACCAGTGTTCTAAAACACGACGTTCATGAAATTAACACTATTACTTAGACTATTAATACTATTTTTAAAACTATCGATCTATAACGGGTAGCCACGTGTATTTTACAAAAATGCAGATAATTATAAATGTCGATCCGAACGAAAGCGAGCATAAATTTCATCAAGAAACACTTTACGTGTTCGCAATAATTGTACAATTCATTTTCACCCCTTTGGTAGTTTTACTGTGAAACGCGAAAGAGTTTTCCAAATGCAGTACTTGAAAAATCGTTAAATTAACATAGCTCATTTCCAATCCTTTCCAACCCCTGGATGACAGAAACAAAATATCCAGAAGCAATCACTGTACCAGAGTTGCCTACACCTGATATTACATAATATCAACATGCACCATACCCATTGTTAAACCACCCTATTAATCCCCGCTCTGTCCGATCGCAGCATGTACGCGAAATATCAACATAAATTAACAGAAATTACCAACAATTCACCGGGCAAGCGTCGGAGTGCGCGCAGCTCGTGGGCAATTAACCGAGGTTCATCAGACGCGACATCAGCGACGCGGAGGAGCCTAGCCAGCCAACTATCTACCCTGGCCTGTCAGCCACTGGCGCGGCTCTCAGCCAGGGTGAGCATCAGCACGGGTCGGTCAGCAAGGCGGTGTATAAAATTAACAATTTCATCCCTGCGTATCCGTAGTCTCGCGGTGGCGTGGTGCCCGTAACACCGGGCCAGGGAATCAGGGAATGCACGGGGTTGGAAGGGGAGGGTTTTAACCGTAACGGTGCCGTTCGAAGCGATGGCGGACACGGACGAACGGAGAGAAAAAGAGGGCGGATTTCGGGCAGCGTGGCTTGATAAGGGAAATCTTTCGAGGCTGCGGCACCGGGCGACGTGTAATTTCGCCGAAATAGAGGACGGCAGAGGGATCCTGGCGGGTACTGGCCGTGCCGGTTACAAAGTTACTTTTACGATAGCGCCGGCCGAATGTAAATGGGAGCGGCGTCGGAAAGACTAAAGGAGAAAACCGGAACGACGGAAAGAGAGAGTGGTCGGCGGGGTGGGAAGGGTGGAGAGACCGGTGGGAAGAGTGAATGGAAACGTGCCACGGCGGAAAGCGAGACGGGAGCCGGGGATAGGGAAGAGAAGAATGGCTAGATAGGGGGCGCGCGAGCGAGCAAGGTGGCGGCGGTGGTGGAAGTAAAGGGGATGAGACTGTCGGAGTTTGTAATTGCAGCGGCTTTAACGCGCTGCTGATGGCCGATGGCACCCGGGACTGGGGTAATGGTCTGCACCGAATGTCTCTTCTTGCCGGAGAGCAGAGACGTTGGGGAGAGCTGAAGAAACGAGGAAAACGGTATTCCAGGAGACACCGAGCAAGAGAGGGCCACGTGGATTCATCGTCTTTCCTCCTTGCCGTGGCCTTACCCCGAATCGTTCCTTTGCTTCATGCCACAGATGTTGGCATCAACCCGATATATTTCTTCGCCCAACCCTCGCCAAGCTCGCCAAGCTCGCCATCAGACCGTAGTCTCTCATCCACCTCTGATCGGGATACAGGTCGATACGCGTGCAACGATGCTTCCAGACGGGTAAATATTTAAATGAGGACAATGCTTCTCCGGCAAATCCACTGGCAAAATTCAAATGATGCCGGATTTAGGACGATTCTAGCCGAGAATCGTTCGGACCTGTCGCTCCACTCCGCTACGAATTACGTATTCGCTATTTTTGTAACCTTCTTTCTCACTTTTTTATATTCCATTCGCGCCATTTTTCCGACATCGTTCTCGCCGATTTTTTGTCATTATTCCACGATTTTAAGTGGGAACGGAGCGTTTCTTACTCGATCGTTGTCCGTTGATTTGAATTGTCGAGTGTACTTGGTGTACTAGCAAAATTGTTTTTTGAAAACGGAGCCGGGTAAAACTAGAGCGTGGAAATAATAAAACTCGCCGTATCGTAACAAAGATTAAATGTTTTATTTTGTAAAATAACTGTAAGGAGCATGTCTGACAGGTTGTCTCGATATCTCATGTTGACAACTGGAAAATTTGAGTTTTCTTCCGCAGTAGGAATAATTCGGATTCCGAACCTTTCTGGTCACATCATACAAATCTTATGGCTAATCCAACAATCCGCCGACACTCGTCCTTTGGTTAAAAAAAACAAGGTTCGAGCAGATGCGTTATCTCTGAGTACCAAGTGTAATTTCATTCTTATTATATTTTATTCCTCTTTCGTCGAGATAAAAATTCATAAAATGGTTACACGTGTTATTATTATTAGTAATGGATAATATATTTATTAACATATGATAAATATTTATTTTTAATTTTATAAATGGTTCACATAGTTGTATAGAAGAAATATAACTATAAAAACTTTCTCGTAAGGTACTCTCTCACACGTCTATTCCATGCACAATTATTACAATTTGTTTTATGTTTATGAGGCTGATAATTGGTGAAGTAATCTTTAATGTTATTATTATATTTTATGTAACGTATATCGGTATAAAAATTGATCAAATAATTTTCTGTATTGCCATTACGATTTATTCTGTGCTTATCAGAGTAAAAGTTAGTAAAACAATTTTCTATATTATCGTTATGTTTTATTCTGCGTATATTAGTATAGAAATAGACAAAATAACTTTCTATGTCGTTATTGTATTTTATTTCTCGCGATAAAAAGTTTGGAAAATAATTTTCTGAATCAGATTATTTAAATTGGTTCATAGAAAGATTTTGATGTACACTGTTCTGTCCTGTATACTGTCAGTGGATTCAATTTTTCATTTTGTCACTGTATTTGGAATATGGGGCAACTAAAACCGAATTCTACATGTATACTATATTTGCATTCTGATTAAAATACTTCCGCTATGTTTTGGACATAAACTGATGATGTTGAAGGATGCTGAATTTACAGTACCTGCTTAAAATTTTGGAACACCAGTTTACTATAATTATCTAATTCGCGGCACGATGCGAGTACAGAAAATAGACTTTCATTTCGATAATAAAATTCTAAATCTTTCCTCTATATTTTTACAGTGATTTAATAGAATATTCCCGTTTTATATTTCAATAATAAAATTTAACATTATTATCAGAATAAAATTCTATATTAATTCAATTACCAATAAAATAATTCCCAATATATTATACATCCCTAGGAAAAGTTAAATTTGATTCTTACAATAAAATAAACACTTTGGTAAAAGGATATATATTATCCTCTAAAACTATCGAATGAAAATAATTTGATTATCGTATGCAGGAAGCAATGAGTTTATTATACCAATTAATATATAAACAAACAATTTATGAAAATATATCCAATTTACTCTTCCACGATTCAAGTGAAATAAATTATCAGATATTCTTTTATTTTATTCGGTCAAATATATTCTTATTACGTGTTATTTTCACGTTTTTTGTTGTCACGTTCGAAATTAAACTCGTCCATTGTTCCAACTTGATCGTTTTACCATTTTATCTTACTTTTCCAGTTTCGAAAAAGCAATTTCAATTACACCACGATCGAAGCTATTTGCAGTCTTGAATATTATCGAGCAATGTTTTATCTGAAGTGCCAGTCATTGAGTATGCTACGAGCCACTTAGCTTGGAAATGTTTAAACGACGACACGCGCACACACTCGCACACGCACGCACACACACACTTTTCCGAAGAGAAAATGCAGCATGGTGAATTGTAGTATATTCACGTGCAAGTACTGGTTAACACAGAATAAGCTTCGCGTTGTTTTTTACTGACACTTAATCCACGATTAATTCAGTCTGCCGTTTATACTACCTCGACTGCGACAAGGTAAATATTTTTGGCCCGGCAATTTTACTGTCCCCGTCCCATGAGCCACCGGAATAAAAAATGAAACGCTGCTGTCTCCCATCAAAAAAGAGAAAAAAAATATCTCTGATCCATTATCCGATACACGGAGTAATTCGATATTAAACCTACTGTCCCAAATATTCCCATTGGTCGTCTATTAATTTCATTTTCAATTCAGTTACCCATCGATATCCGTTTCTTTTTCGACTTTACTCTACAGCGTCTGTTTCTATCATACCAAGCAATTAAATGCGTTTTCAAAAAGAGAAATAAAAGATTCATGAATCGGAATGGCGAATCTCCTAAATTGGATGGGAAGTTTCGATTTTAATAGAACGCAACACAGAGAGCACCCGGTTACCTTAATTGTCGAAATACGTAGCTTAAATTTCATCGGAATATTTTTAGAAGCCTGGGAAAGCGAAAGAAGACTTGTAAATCTATTTTTCAGAAATCTCAATGGTCTTTAATGACCAGTGACAGTCTTACCAACGCGGGAGTACATACGAAAATAGGCAGTATTCGCTCGCTACATCTCTGGTCCAACTCATTCACCATAACGAACACCATGAAACGACCGAGGCGTCGGTTATGTTTATTCCTCGCATGGCTGCGGAAATTCCTGGCCGAGTATAGGTTCGACTTGGTTAATTAAATATTAAAATGGCGATTCCACTGGAAGATCCTGTAATATACGCCGATGGCGTGTTTAAGAGGCTTCCTTGATATTCACGCGACTCGGTGAAGTAAGACTTCTTATCTAGAAAGTAGGACGTGCCAAGAGAGTGGGATGCGCAGTACAATTTTTTAAAATTCGTGTCAAGCACTATCGTGGTAGGAGTGCAGCAGAGCAAGACGCGATCCTGAACGATAATGTTCTAGCACCGAAAGTCCGAAGACTTACAACGTAAGTCGAGAGGGACAGGAAATACGTATCGCATTACGCCGCGCGTCAAACTTTTATCGCCGATATTGCACGATCGCGGAAGATTTTATGTCAGATTTCCTCATTTCCCTCTGCAACTTTTCTTTCATTCCCGATACCGGTCTGTCGACGACGGATTCTCAGCAAATGTCCTCCCAGAAGCTATTGTTACCTTTATTTTCGGGATTTTTTGATCGATTTGTCGTTTTATCACGTTCTACATATTGTAGATTAATTTTTTCTTTTATTATTTTGTGGATTTTGTAGATTTACTATTTTGCTACTTTATAGGTCATTTATTATTATTTTATTATTGCTTAGATCGTTTGTCATTTCCTAGATTTATTATTAGAATATTTGTCGTTGCATGGATTCATTTTTATTTTATTATTTTTTAAATTATTGTTTCGTGAATTCGTTATTATTTTATGATTTTATAGGTTATTTTATATTANGAGAATTATTTTGGATATTATTTCAAAGCTTATTTTACAAATAGTTTGTATATTATCATTTTATAAATCAATAACAAGAATAATTTTATTATTAATTTGTGGCTCAAATAAGTATAACACAGTGTTTCAATTAAATTTTGCAAAAGGGCTGTTGAAATTAACTGTTACGAATATTGTTACAATTGCATATATTTTTCTTTTATCAGTGGGATTTGTTGTAAATTTTTTAAAGTTCGGACAGTCCTGTTATATCGTGTCCCATAGCTGCTGGTACAACTACAAAGGGATGACTATGTGAAAAAGCAGATCGAAAATGTAGAATAAAATGTTTTCATTTGTACGTTTCGTTTTGAAATATTCGAGATTAAAAATTCTTTCGATCAACGTGTGTTTGACTGTTTCTGCTTGATGAATTTCGATGCACCGTACTGGTTTTAATAATGCATGAGTTAATTGTATTAATAGCTGCCGGTGCTTAAAAGGTATATACTCGTATCTACATGTACTTATTATATACTATATGTGAATTATCAAATATAAATGAAGATTTTCGTTTTTAAAAATTTTAAGTAATATTATAATACACATGGTTAATATTTACTAAACGACTACACGTATAAAAATGAGGAAGAAAAGTTAACTATAAATATTCCTTACATAGTATTCGGCAATATTAATAGCTAATCTCGTTCAAGATTACAAATAAAGTCATAGAATTATTTTAGTTCGATATTCCACGTATCGTTGGATAATTTTAAATTTGACATATTAATTAATATCGATCTTTAGAATCTGATTAAATGGCGACTGAGACTCGTCTCACGAGTGCAAATGGTTAATAGCAGTTTAACTTCTTTTTCCGGTATAAATCTAAATTATAGTAATGAAATTAAAACGTTGTATACGCAGGATTTGTTTAATTTTAAAGAATAATTTATATTTAAAAATTTTTATTTTCATGTATAAACTTTTATCCTAAATTCGATGCGAAATTTTTTAAATTGCTTTATTCTGCATAACTCTTAGCCAATTACCTTCTCGAAATCAGCTGAACGAATCAGAAGCTTGAGGTATCATTGACACATTTGTATCACCCTTTCTGCTCTTAAAACACAAGCATGAAACAGTTTCGTTGAAACGTAATGAAACGTTGAATTGTTTATTTGCAGCGGATTTGTTAGATAAAGCTCGTCGAATCGAATTTTCAAGGAAATTTTCATTGATAAGATAATTCTTGGAAGATTAATCCTTGAAAAATAATCGAGCATCGTTAAACGCTCGTAGCGCATGATGAGGGGATTTGTCGAGCATTTATAGGTATCCATAACAGGCGAAGGATTAATGACTCTACTAGTATTTCGCGTATCTTTAGCAGCTGGGAGATTAGAGCTTATTATTTCCAAAACAATCGAATTCCGATCAGGATCGACAGCATATGACAAGGTAATTTGTCAAGCATGTATTGCTATTCATATCACGTCAGGGCTTATGTGAGCTTAGTGCTGTGAGAAGTTTTGCAGATCGAAATGAACGATCTCTGAAACACACTATTCCAAAAATTTTTATTTCTAAGCACATGTATTGACCACAAAATGGAAATAGAATTACGAAAATAATTCTAATTATATAGAAACTAGGCTTAATACTAACAATAAGATTATCGGTCTTTAATGTTCACTTAAATATAATGCATGCAGTTGGTAGTAATTAATAGGATATATTAAAAATAAATTTCATATCAGTATAATTTTTTAGTAAAAACAGCCCAAACTTTTATCAATCGCGAAAATCCGAAACAAGTCATTTCTAGTCTTGAATAAAAGTAATTATATGTAATTCGAAAATATAAAATGTTACTTTTTTATAAATTTTCCATCTAGCCTACAGCTATGAAAAAATTGATGTTTAAATATTTAAACGGACGTATATAAAAATGTCTACAAGTCCATACATTATTGTTTGCAAGTATTTTGCAGAATGATTATAAATAAAACGAAGAATTTAATAGAATCTTATAATCAGTTTTCTTACTGTGAAAAAGTTAATACAGTACAATTTCATTAATAATTGTTTGCACACATTCTACAGAATTGAAGTGAACGAAAGTGAAGGTAATTATAAACAATATAAGAAACTTAGTACAATTTCTTACTTTCTTACAAATTTTATTTTTTTCTTTTATTTTTCTCGAAAATATCTTCGTGATCTGGGAATAATAATAAATCAGAACATTTGAGAGCCTTTGTATTTACAATGCAAAAAATAAAAATTCTCTATTCTTCAAAAATTTTAACTGTCTTTGTCTGCAGAAAAATGTCTGAAATTGACGTATAATATTTTATCTTGTAGACTGCCCAAGGATACGTATAATGATACATATTATATACGTAATAATAATTAGTACAATGCTATGACAAAAATAAGTAAATAAATATTTTTAATTACGCTTTTTTATCGATAAAAATTGTTGTTGTTCTCCAAAAGCAACTGCTCAGTAACTGTAAAAGTAAAACATCTGGGACCAGTCACTTGGACTCCGTTCGTAGTCTCAGCGTTAAATACTTCGTTACATTCACAAATAGTTGGAAATAAGCTATTAATAGTACTCGACGTGAGTTAGTGCTATCGCGCAGGGGTTCACTGCTATACCCCATACCAAGGATCTTAGGAACGAGCTCGGAAATAGCGCTACAATGAGAGAAAAGAAAAGGAAAGTGCGTCTGATGCCCTCTAGTGAACTCATCAATAAGGCTTCTCAACAGGCTACCGCCTTAAGGCCAATTTACACGGTCCACTTCGGTTCAGTGGTACAGTTGGTTCAATCAAATTGAAACAGTGAAATTCACCGACGCATGTTATGTTTGCTAATGAAACTCTCTGAAGTAGTTCATTTGAAAATATTTTTTAAATACTTTACAAATATTTAATAACAGCATAATATCTCAGCGTTCTCCGAGTGATCGATATGAACAAAAATGGAGAATGAATTTTTTGATGTAATGCTAATTTTCACTTTCCAACTTATATTCTACTTAAATTATCTACTGTGTTTAAGAAAATTGTATAAATAATTTGAACATGTGTATTCGCCTTTAGGTGATGAAACAGTGGGGGTTAGGTGAAAGAACTCGTGTCAAGAAGATAGTTAAATGAAATCGTTTGAAAGTGAGTTTAATCTTATTGGTAGCATATTTATATAACTAAGTTATTACATTCGAATAAATATTATAACATTATTGAAATTATTCCACGAGTCCAATTTAATGCATCGAATCTACAATCTTTTTATATCGCAGTTCTTATTCTTTGCATAAAATTGTAATTTATTACCTTAAAATCTACGTATCATGATAAACACACACACACACAAGAGGAAGAATCAAACAGAAATAAGATCTCATTCAAAAAGATAAAGAATTCTAATAATATTAATAAATTAATATACACAAATAATGTACAGTATGTTAAAAAATATTAATTTTCTTAAATTTAACACAGTATATGCAGATTTCACATACAACTCTATATTAACACTAGGTTTACGGAAATTTGACGTCAGTTTTATGGCTGGGTTGCTCCAATTAAATTATATTAATAGACTTAATTAATTTATATTAAGTCTGTTAATATAGTAATTGTTTTAAATTAAACTTATGTTTTTTTTTTTTTTAAAGAAAATACGTGGATTTCTTTACCTGTAAATCTGACGGGTATTCGTAGAAATAGCTATACAAAAAGCACCCGTAACCCTAATGTCAATTATCTCTTCTTTTTTAATACACAAAAATATTAACAACAAATTCCACTTTTTTCCACAAATTTGATCCGCTCATGTTACAAAAAGTAGACAATACAAAATGATCCAAAAAAGCAGATCGATGGATTATTATCAAATTTCAAAAATATCTGTTACCCATTTTCATACACCAAAGTCCAATCTGGACCTAAAAATTTCTCACCATCTTCCTGAAATAAATAATTAGAAAATATACGAAAAATATTCCAGAAACCTTAATTTCTTTCCAGAAAATCAAATTCGATTTACAATCGTATGATTCCACTTTTCAAATATGTCATTTCGAATTTACCCAAAGATTTGTATAATCTTCTATACACGTCTTCTCTTTTCCGTCGAAACGCAGATTTGTGTTAATTATACGCGTTTGGAAAATAGTCGCGCGAGGTCGCCACGAGGCCGCGCCATAATAGCGACGGCCCTGCTCGCGGTATCAGCTGATGCAAGGGAAAACGACGCTTCTGCTTTCCTATTTAGGTTCGTATGCACGTACACGAAGGTTGGGTCTGAAACGAGGCACTCGGTCGTTGTTGAGGGAACCGTGGCACACGTGAATGGTTTTCTTCTGCAAGCTCGAAATGGATATGGCCGCGTACCCTTCTTTCAGACGCGCCCCCTTCTCTCCGCCGCTACACACCCAAGTCTTGTCACATTTACGTTTTATCCGGTTTAATGTTCGTTTCCCGGCCAAGATAACGCTTTATCTCCGCGCTGGGACAGAAATCCGCGGTTCATAAGATTTTTGGCGTTACACAGATGCAGACTCGCGAGTTGCCGCGGGGCTACGATCAACGTTGCCCGTACCTGGTCGAACAACGTTCCGTGGCTTATGTTCGTGTACATTTTCTCTCTTTTATCTCTTTTATTTTCTATCTTTAATATTATACGTTTGATTGTTTGGGTTTAAAACGGAGATATTTTCGTGTTTTTCTGTTTCTTTTTTATGTCATGTTGTGATTGTTTAGAATTACTATCCAGGTATTTTCGCGTTTTCCTCTCCTTTTTTTTCTGTGTCACGTGTTTGATTGTTTGGGATTACAACTGAGATATTTTCGTATCTTTCTTTTTCATTTTTATGTCGCGTGTTTTATTGTTTTAAAATTACAACTGACGTATTTTCGTGTTTTACTTTTTCTTTTTTATGTCATGTGTTGATTATTTAGAATTACTGCCAACGTATTTCCGTTTTTCTCTCCTATTTTTTCTGTGTTACGTGTTTAATTAAAACTGAGATATTTTCGTGGTTTTTTTTTCGATGTATTGTCTCAATTGTAGGATTCATATTAAGAACAATTTGGGACCGTTTCCTTTTTTAAGTTTCAGTATCTACTATGGCACGAATTTTCATATTTTATTCTTCAA
>NIJG01000016.1:230238-255848 GCA_002201625.1 Euglossa dilemma | reverse complement strand
TTCTTCAAATTGTAGGAATAATAAATGATTCGCTTGATAAATTAGAAGGTTGATTTTATGATGCAAAATTTTTTGTTACTCTATTTTACAGGAAAGAAAGAAACGTCTCTGTAACTAAGAGAATAGTAAACGTATCAAATGTGTAACGAAAATGTAAGGGAGATTTACTCTAAGCTTTAAAATCAAAGGGTGAATTGTGTTGAAAGCAGCTGATGGGAATATTTTATTTTTTATTGAATATTATTCTCTCAAGTAGAGTATGCATTATACTTGATAATCTCAACAAATAATGGTACTCGAATCATTGTCGAGGACCTGTACCATCATATTTTCCTTTGTATATTATCTGAAATAAATTATATCTCGATACAATATAATATTGAATATCTTTCATTTATATTTTAATTAAGGGATTTTAAAATGTCCATATTGCTATTTTATTGTTAATTTTACTTTTAATCTCATATATCCATTTTATGAAGAACTTTACATTTATAAGGAAGTCCTTTTAAAGTGGATTAATATTACATTAATATTAATCAATAAAACGTTGCTATGCTAACATTAGTTAATGAAATATTATTGTATCAGTTTTAATCAATGCAATATTACATCTGTAGTTATCAATCTTAATTAATACTAATGACAATAACAATTCCAGATAATATTATTTGAAAATAACATTGCGCTAAATATTATCGTTAATTAAAATAATATCATTGACTAGAGTTGTTAATAATTTTCAACTGAACATTATTAATAAATATAAAATCGTTAATATTAGTGGTAATAATTTAAACACGATATTATATAACAATTTAACTTTCGAAGGTTAAATATGTACCTGTAAATTATCCGCTGAGGAAACTTAACAAGTCAATTATGCTGTTCGACGGAGGAAAGAATGATTACGAGATAACGAGGTAGAAACTTTATCGGATAAAGAGCATATGATTTGTGAGTTGGAAAAGTCATGGCGGAAGTTATCGATTGCACGCGTTCAGATGCTGGAAAGTTCGGTTATCAATGGCGTGATTAATCAAGTCACCATTATAAATGCTTCATCTGCAAAAAGGAAACAAAAACACCTTCACGTCTCAGGTCTTCTCTCTATTTTCTCCTCCCCTTCCCTTCTTCATCCCCTTTCTCTTCTTGTTTTATTTTTCAGAAATATAAATTCCAAATGAGAATGCACCGGTGCACTAAATCCCGAAGATTTAGGGTATCGTTAGCTTCGAGCATTTGCATTTTCTATGTTTTATCAAGGACGTCTTATATTCGAAGGGTTTCAAGGCTTGGTTAGATATTGCACAGCGTGACAAAGATCTGATGAATCTAGGTCGGCGCAGCAATAAAGAAATGGCACTTTCCTTCGTACTTTAAATTTCAAATTGTTGACTGCGCTGCAGGTTGCAAATAAAATGCTGCCTCCCTTCCCTCCTGAGCATTCATCTTCTCCGGGTATAAGAATCGACCGCGCGGAATTATAAGAGAATATCCGCTACCTCGTTTCGAATACACCTTGTTATAGTAACAACATTTCTTTCATTAGCCGAGGAAATACGAAAAAGGTAATCGTTTCTTGCCAGGTATAAAATATTTTTCACTGCCGCCGGAACTGAAATAAAACTCATATTTTCGCGATACGATTCTAATCGGCGATGTGATCGGACGCGTTTCCGATTCTACGCGAAAAAGCGAGTCGAAAATGTAGAATAAACTTTTCTCATTTGAGTTCAGATTTTCGAGAAAATTGGCTCGAATATTTGCTCCGCGTGGGTTGCACTTGGCTACACGTATACACGTCACTGTATAGCGGCTCTCTTTGTGTGTCTATTTATTCTCTCAGTTTTCAGTGTTCATTTATATACCTGTAATCAATTCTGTTACTTTCGAGACTGTAGAAAATGCTTCCTACTCCGTCGAATATTCAATTGTCTCGATTAAATTTCCAGGAACAAATTTTCGGGTTTTATTTCACGAAATGTTATAACATTCAATGTTTTTAATTGATGCCTCTGCGATAATTGTACAATTTAAAATACGTAGCTGAATTCAAATGACGGCTTAAAAGCAATCTATGGCATGATGCTTTAATTTCATACATAGTTAAGTGCACCCGCACGGGGCAGAAGTTTAAACTTGATTTTCTCGAGAACCAAACCTCACACTAAAAAATACCATTCTTCATTTTTGACTTGTTTTTTCACGCAAAATCGCCTCCGTATAAACTCTGCTTCGTTGAACGCAAATTCCCCGTGTAATTCGCAAATTGCGTCGAATATTCTTCGAGGAAAATCGAATATCTAATGAGTAATGTGTTTTTACGTCGAATATGACCTTGGAAATATAATTCTGTATGAATTCGGAGGCGGGTAATATTCGCCATTGAGTGTCATCGATATGATACGAGGTGGAAGTGTGAATTTTTCCGCGACGATGTGTTTATAATGGCGAAACTCGTCGATTTTCGTCGATAAAAAGAACATAAATTTCAATATCTTTTTCGAGATTGACGTGATTCTGTTGAACTGACGGGATACAGAGTGAAACACGGCCGGATTCGAGATAGAGCTCTAATGTGCATCGCCCGGAAAGACAAGTCCCCGACTATAATGATCCGCGAATTCGATGTTCAAAGGATCGCAGATGCATCGTGCTACGTGATTGTAAGCCAACTCACTACGCGAATTCCGTGAGTTCTAGTATGCAGAAGCCGAAGCGTATCGTAGCTCAGCCAAATATGATCTCTACCAGGTGGTGTTTCATCTGAATCTAAGAACGGGTGCTTTAGTATAAAGCCCGTGGAATTAATGCCGTTAACCGAGAATGAGATCACTGCTTGTACAGGAATTTTAATTCTTGGTTATCGTTGACACGACGATTTTGGAAATTTTGCAAATGGTTTTGCAATAATAATTGAGTATTGGCATTGGTACGGGAAATTTTGTATTGTGATATTTGTCGAGGCTAATATATATCGACAGGGTAATATTTACTATGAAATATTATTCACAGTGTTATTTTTGCATATTGTTTATTAGTAATGCGATAATTACGGTGTATTAATTATTAATAATTCTATATACGTATGTATGTTATATATTATTCACCAATAATGTAATATTGACCAGAAAATATTCATTAATAACATAATGCTGACTGTATGATAATTATTAATTTATTAGTAATGGAGTATATTTATCGCTTATTCTGTCAGTAGTTATGAATAATTCTTAACATTCAAACGTTTCTAAAAATTCATCGATTAACTTATCGATAAATTTATTGCGTGTTAAAAGATGATATGTTATTGTATAAATTCCTAATTTAGACCTATAGCCATGGAGATAGTTATCAAAATTGTACCTCGTGCTACAAATACCAATCGTTCCAAATGGATTGCTCCATTAAGGGATACAATAGACTGGAAATAGTGGAAAATTTCCCACAGAAAAATTCTACGATAACAATTGTTCGTCGAAACTACTAAATTCTCTATTCCCTTACAACTGACTAACTAACGCAATAATTTTTGATTATGCTTTGAACAATAACTAATAATAATACAATTAAAAGAGCCTTTTCGTAGCATCTGAATTCGCATGACACATAATT
This sequence comes from Euglossa dilemma, assembly GCA_002201625.1. Classification (NCBI taxonomy): domain Eukaryota; kingdom Metazoa; phylum Arthropoda; class Insecta; order Hymenoptera; family Apidae; genus Euglossa; species Euglossa dilemma. The sequence goes on along the minus strand of NIJG01000016.1, from coordinate 252,230 downwards.
CCGTAATATTCGGGGAAATAATATAAAATGAATATAATAATATAAAATTATTTCAATCTTTTCCTCGGAAAATCAATGCATTCGATATGTGCAAACGTCCACAACGCGCATCGAGCTCTTAACAATTTCAATCAAAGATTAATACCCTAGGAAACTGAAAAGGTGAAGGTAAATAGAAGCAGTTACATCGATTTCCTTCACTTCAATGCATATTCATCCCATCTACGGATCGCAGTGAAAACTTTCTGAATCCCCGGCCATCATTTATGAACGCCGACGCGTTTCATCGATAAAAGAATATATTCGGCGGTGGAGGCGCATTTATAATTCAATTTACACGAAATGTTTTAGAGCCGACAACTTGCTACACGTCTGGCATGGAGAACCACGACAAATTGTTTAATGTAGTGGCAAGCGCGCGCACCGTAGCCGAATAATAGAGGTAACGAAAAAAGTCGTTATTTTGTTTTTATCCATCGAAGCTAGCGACGCGAATTTTAATTGAAATTCAAAGGACCACACGCTCAAAGGACATATTGTATTTCCGCGGGGCCGTACGAAATCGTGCCGCTTTCAAATAGCATTCGACGATCGCCATAAAATTACAACAAATTCGTTATTACCGCGTTTCATCGACGCGGCATGTAAAATTTCAAATATTCACGGTAGCCGTTTCGACCGACGAGCAAATATGTATCCCGTGTTTTTCTTTGACGCTGTCGCGAATTTATTAGTTATTATGTTAAACAAATATCCTTTGTGAAGCTTGCGCGGTTCACTTTCGATATGATTTACAACAGGGATATATACAGTTATTGCCTAGTGCGAATAAATATCGATTCTTCTTCCTTTTAAATTTGTCAGATTTAAGAGAAATCAGGATATTCGTAATAATATCCGTAAAATTGGAATATTATAATGTTTAACGTTTTGAAAATAAGATTGGAACGCTTAAATAAATTTTCACTCTGAAAGGATACTTAATTGCTCGCATTCGAAATTGTTTAATTTTTTCTTTGTGTATAAATGCCAAGTTCTTTTTAACTTTTGGTAATGATGGTTAGTGACAATAGCGACCGAAATTTTTCACTTATTTTAATTTCTTTTCGACTTAGAAACGATAAAAAATATAGGTATGCAAGAAAGTTTTGTACTAAGGCTATACTTTGTCGTGAAATATTTGAGGGTGGAAACAAATTTTTCTGTATCACAAGGTTAAACTGCACTTGCTGTATTTACATGCAGCATTAGTATTTTATTTTATTGCAACTCATTCGAACAGATAATAAATACATACAAAAAATACCGAACTGGAAGAGAATCAAAATGAGTCTCTGGGCTCTTAATTGATTTTCAATAAACCTAATCCTTCAACAACGAGCAGTTCGTATATAATATTTCGTTAATCGTAATTTAATTCGGAAAAATCGAATCTCGTATCGATTTAACTTCTATTTAACACCTACATATCTGATTCTATCTACCATTCATTACCAGATCAAATTACTCAACATCCGCTTCGAAATCTCGAATCAATTTTCGCATCTCAATTTCCTCTCTCTACACTGTCAAACATTTTCACCGATACGTTAGAACATCAACGACCTCTCATGCCTTCTACACCCAAAATTAGAGCATACACTATTGAAAAGAACAACTAAAACTTCCTATCTCGATTCGCAATTCATCGTTCACCTAATTCTTGTTTCCCTTTGTGCACCCTGCGCTAAGAAAACGCAGTCACAGTTCCAAGCCCGTTGCGCAGCAAGGATTTAATTCCTGAAGCAGAAGCATCGCGACATTAATCGTTGGTTGAACGGCCCTGTAGTTATGGCGTTGCAGCTTCTAATGAATATAGCATAGCGACAGATCGACTGCAGCTGCACCCACGGGGCTTGCATTTGCGAGCGAAGGGGTAGAAAGGAGTCAGTGTCTCACGGGTGATTCGGGACAGCCGGAATAGAGACAAGTACAAATGTTGCGAGAAATGAGTAAGAGATACGATGCTACCTAGGGGGTCATTTGATATCTCTGCATAAAGTAGCGGCGTTGAAATGATCCTGGAATAGAGAAGCGGATGGAAAGCAGGGTTGCAAAGGGTGCGCGTCAAGGGTGCAGCTTTCTACTTCCGACGCTATTACGCCGCGGTATTTACACGTATATCGCGTAAATTTAGTTCCTCTTTCGCTCTCTGAAATTGTAATTTATGGTTATTTCATAGACGATGTCTCGCGGAAATTCCCTTCTTTTGAATTATCGCGGAAATATAATACGAGATTGGTGAACTTCATAATCTGATACAGCTTATTCTTGGAAATAAAGGATAGAATATTATGGAACGCAATAATATTCCCGTATCTGTGGAAGATTGGTTCCAAGATTCTCCAAGGATAATAGCGAACGTTACATAAACTACGGACCTACGTATTCATGTATAAATAGTATGTTTATCGAGTTAAAGTTAAGAAACAGAGATTGCGAATTTTTATCTTTTACCTTCCGAGATAGATAAAGGAGATATATCGATGACTTGTAGGATTCTTGTTCTCGCGTCTCTTTTCAATGATTTCTCAATTGCAACTGACATTTGTAATTACTTTCTAATTTGTTCTTTTTTCTCATACATTACACGCATACTCGTTTTTCATACAACCTAAATTCGCTCGTATTAATATTCACACTCCTCCAACTCCTTTTTTACAAACATCACCCATTTGAAATATTAAAAGCTTTGCCCTTTAAGTACGTATCATCTACCCGGAACCTCCCACCCTAATCTCGCGACTAGTCCCCTCTTTCCCAATTTCCACCCGTTTCGAGCAGCCCCAATATTTTTAGATTCGATACGCAGAAACGAGTTCTCGATAATCAAAGACACGAAACGCTGGAAGGAGGAAATCTTCGTTCGCCGCAGCGATGCCGAATTTTAAAGGTCCATGATTCCAGGTTGTATGATACACGGGGCGAGTGGGGACCATAGGGGGCACAAGCGTTCTCGCTGGCAATGCCTCGACTCGACCCTTTTTCTTCGCTCTTCCCTGCGCGATTTTCCTCTTTTCCGCGGATACTGTGGCTTCCGGTATTTCGCAGTTTTGCATCCTGGCGCAAGCAACGGAGGAATCCGCAGAATTGAGAGCGGCGCAAGTCGGGTGAATCGTGCTATTGAATATGGCCATGCGGCCCCGTATCGAATTCCCAGGGCTCGGCATTATTTCCTCGTGCCAGCCGGTATGCATATTCGCTGGCGGCGGAATATTTTTTTGTTTATGCGATAGAAAATCGTAACGAGAGGGATACTTACATATTGGAATTCACCTCCATTTCCGTTCCAAATACGCCACGAATCTATTTTCCCGTTGGAATGGAACACGCATACGCTGTCGGGAAGATATCTTTTACCCCCACCACGCGGCCCTAAGAACGGAGCTCCGCTGCCGGAAGCCGAGTCTCGCGAAAATCACAGACGCGTTCGATCGCTGCCATATACCATTTGTGTCTCTTTAAGCTTCCCCTTCCTTTTTTTTTTTTATTTTCGATTTTATTTCGCGCTGAAATTTATGCGGAATATACCTGGATTTATCGTACTCTTTCGCCGTCGTTTCTTTTTCGGGATTGGTCGCGTGAGACCGAATAAAACGGTGGATTTTATTTTTACCGCCGAAACGTCGTGAAATGAATCTTTAAATCGATGGATAAGTGGGATGATACGAGAACGACGTCAACTTTTGGAAAGGGAAAGGTACGCTCGACTTACATATGCCTTTTCGGTTACCGTGAATCGATATCGGGAAATTCTTAAGAATCGTAACGATTTAACCTGTCAATTTTAACGAGACCGTGATTTCCGTCTGGAAAGGTAAAAAAAAAGAAATTCAAATGAAATTTCGATCTCATCAAACATTTATTTAGCCTAGGGCCAGTATATTTTCCCTAATTTTACAACGCAGACACGCCGTAATTAAATAAAATCACTCCCAATTGAAATTAAGTCGGAATTGTGTCGGAATTGGCTAAATTAAATACAGTCGGCTTATACGTGACGCTCCCCTACTCTAAATGTAACTAAATTTTTTTCCCCCCCGGTGCAGAGACTCGCAAATTCCATCACACTTTACGTTTCACGCCCGTTTCCTACGCGCGCACACCGTCATACCCATTTTTCCCTCCCGATAGAGCTTCAGTTTCGTTCCGCCGATGCCTTTCACCGGCTCCCGTATCGCGTCTGATCCTCCGACTCGAGTGGCGTAAAATTTCATCCCCTGACATTAGGTTCAATCTCATCGCGACGCGACGCCGCCATCCGCGCGACGCGTCCACTTTATACCGTTCGTCTCGTTTCACGTCGAACCGTGGACGTTGTTTCTTTGTTGACCGCTCGTCCACGATTCCCTGATTTTAGCGGTAGATTGGTCGAGAGCCGTTTCGCGGTCGTTGGGTACTTGATGGATCTTTCGGGACACGTTCACGGTGATTCGGCTTCTCGCGCTACCCCCACCACCGGCGCGTCGCTACTCCCACCATCGCGTCGTTTCCCCCTCCACCGCGCCGCTCTCCCCGCTATCGCTTCTCTATCCCCACTACCGGCCCGCTCTCCCTACCCCCACTCCGCTGATCCCCCCACCTCGCCGCTTCCCCCACCACCACACCCGGCTAACCGATTACGCCCGATGCGATACGAGTCGGACGCAGCGACGTTGTAATTTTTGCGTACGAGCGGCGCGCGCCGTTGTTTTTTCCGGCCAGTCGACGGTTACCGCGGAACTTTTATGCCCCATAAAACCTTTATTCTTCATGCATTTTAAACCGCCACGGCATTCGTCGCCAGTCTGATCAGCGACGCGGCTCGTTTTTGCACCCGCTTCTAATCGGGTTAAGTTGGCGAATGATGCGGGTTAGTCGCCTGGATGATTCCTTGCTGGCTTGTTGAACGTTGAGAAACGATACCGTGCTTGTTTCCTCCGAGGGTGTAGAACGGAGATCGGTAATCTTCCTTTTTTTTTTTTTAAAGCTTCACCGGTTTGCGACGAAGATCACTTTGCGTCGATTTCGTTACTGTATCTTAATTGCCAAAGTCTGGTGTGTGTAATGACAAATTTTCGGATTATTTGATACTTTAATGTTAGTATAGTAACAGGGATCTTTATTACTTTTTCGTCTAACTGATAGTAATGCGACGCTGCGAACAGTTATAGCCCTGAAAAGTCGACTAACGCGAAATTTGGTAAAGTGGAAATTAAAATTAAATATTTCACTTAGACTCTTGTAGACTTTTAACACTATAACTATTGGTCTGTAATGTATACCTAAATACAGTGTATGTAATTGGTATTAATGAAAATATTAATGAAAATATATAACGATTAACTATTCGCTCTATTCTAAACTGAATTTCGTAGCAGCGAACTGACACGACTTCGAGTAAACGTGGAAATTGATGTTCGAATCCTCGTCTCATACCTTTCTTGTGTCTGACTTTCCGGAAGTGCTGCCACCTATGATGGCATTGCTGAACGGTAGTGCTCGCTTTAGCATCCACGGTCGGGATCGAATCGAGTACATCCGTCGAATTCAGTGGAAAAGGGACTGAATGGAAGACGTATGTGAATATCAGAAATAATCGAAAGAGATCGGTGTCAAGTTTCGTCTGACGGTTCATCTCAGTCGGCACGTTGAAGCTGGCTTTGAGATCTCAATCCCGAAGAATTGGTGAGACCGGCAACGGCCTCTGAAGTGGACGCTAGCGGGTTTTGAAAGGCAGCCGATGCAGTGAATTATGAATCATCGGTTGCTCAAAGAGTTCGTTGTCGGACTCTTGGCTGAAGGCTGTTCCAGAGATTGGACAGTCTTCTGTCTTTGAAAAGGTTGTTTGTCGCAATGAGTACTGTATACAGGAGAGAAAGAGACTGATAAGTTTGCTGTCTGGCTGCACAGGGACGAAAGGGATACTCTGTTTGCTCTGTCTGAGTCCACCTTGATGCTCTTGAAATCCATACTTTTAAGTTCTTGGTCGTATATTTTGTCGTAGTAAGATGAATTACGTTAGTGTTTTTCTGTGTTTTCTTACATAATTAACGTTAAGCTTTTGTCTTCTCTAATGCTTCGTTGCTCTGTTTCTCTGATTCTCGATGTAGTTTATCCTCTTTGGCATGATGTATCTGTAATATAATATCTGTAACTTGTAACGAAGTATAGATTAGTCGTCCTACAACACGACATCTTGTAACACGGTCTCGCTTTAACACGAAAAATATATTACAAAAACCTCTATACAACACTATACTTATACAGTAATAGATAATATAACTTTTGTTTAACACGTTTAGAAAGTAAATTGCCTTAAAATGATGACGGGAAGGAATAATGAACTATAGTCTTTATACGAAAANCGTCCTACAACACGACATCTTGTAACACGGTCTCGCTTTAACACGAAAAAAATATTACGAAAACCTTTATACAACACTATACTTCTACAGCATTAGATAATATAACTTTTGTTTAACACGTTTAGAAACTAAATTACCTTAAAATGATGACAGGAAGGAATAATGAACTATAGTGGTTTAAAATGTATAAATAAATTATCGAATGTGTTAAGATTAGTAAAATCTACAATGACCTTGTAAGAGCCAGCAAGAAAACCAAAATTACGGATTTTTTAAAGCGGTTAGAATGTAGAAAAAAATCTAAATGAAGACAAAGATTGTAAAAGTAAAGGTGATATCGTTCAATCGAAAAAAACGTTCTCGTTTGATTGCGATGAGTACATATTTATGTTTTTAATAAAAATCAAGTTGCTTGTATGGAATTAAAAAGAAATGTTTATTTTCGTTAAGGTTTCGGAACGTAATCCCTTTTTTGTACTGGCTCTGTGGTTTCACATAACACGGTTTCACTAAACATGGGATTTTCTAGGTACCTATCAACCGTGTTGTAGGAGGGTTACCTGTATCTGTATAAGTAATTTGATTTGTTAACGTGACATTTTCAATCTGTAATCAAATTTCTTGTATCCTGTCTTTATCATTGTCAGTGACTATGGACTTAATACACTGTAACCAATCGGATCACCATGTCTTTGATCGCAGTATTATTGACGTGTCCTAATTAGAATAAGTATAGTCAAACAATTCTCTTTACAATTGCTTCGGTCAAAATGGAGCTATGGCATCGTGATTGATGAGGTCTTCTAGACCTCATCCTTCTAACTCTGTATAATGCATTAGGAAGATCGATAATAGGAAGACGATGGACCTGATAACCAATCGTATCTCCATTCCTTTGCTTAGGTATTTTCTTGTAGGTACACAGTACTGACCTGTTCTAACGACAGTGATTATAATCAGACACTTATCTTTACAATTGATTCAGTCAAGGTAGTCCTATGACATAATAATTAATCAGACCTCCTAGACTATGTGTAACGTATTATGAAGATCGATTATTGCGAAATTAAATGTTTTTCCTGATGAAAGGAATTCTATTGGTATCAGGAAAGCATTGTTTCGAAATGGAAATAACCAAATAAATTATAATATACTTATCAACTCTATAGTTCACAGGTAAAATCTTAAAGACAGCTGTAATGAAATCTCCATTGCCAACGAAACATCTTGGATCATACCATGTTTGAAATCCAAGTTTAATAGATTAGAGATGTGCTTGAATGTACGTGAGATTCAATTCGCGTTTAAGGGAAGCGAAGAAATTTTATTTATAACGAAAATTCGTCTCTTTATTATCGCGTAGAACACGTTGACCTGCATCTACTATAGGGAATCAGACTCTCTCTCTGCCTTCGGCTACCAACTTAGCGAACTCGTGCAGTATTCTAAACTTCTCAGGACGATTATTGGATATAGATCGTGTGGCTATTAGCTGAAGTGAAAATTATTTAATAGAAAGTGAAATATAAATCAAGTTGGCGAGTGGTTTAACTTTGTTCATGGCCGATGTGATCCCCGGGTACAAGAGATATAAGAGGATTCTGATGAACTCTGCTGGACTTACCTAGAACCGTGGAAAAACTTTGACCGGTTCCATAAGAGGAGTGGTAACAAATTACATTGGAATGGGAATTAGATGCGAATGTTTATAACGGGTGACTAAGTATAGCCCGAGTGTTCCAGTGTCTGCGAAATAGCTTGCCATTGTTCCAAGTGTCTTCGTTTCGAACGTAGTTCATCTAGAATAGCGAAACAACGAGACAGGAAAAACGGGGAAAAAGAGGAGAGATTGAAACTTTTGGAACTCCGTTGCTTTTCTGAAATAAGCGAAACACTCAGAGCTCCTCCTTATGAACGAGTCACCATCCGGAAGAGAAGCCCCCACCCCCTCCACCTCGTCCTTTCTCATCGTTGCTTTCGCTAGAAAACGGGTATTCTTTTCCGCTGTCTTGGCATTTTTTATTCGGTCCCCTGTGCTTTTTCAACCGTCTCTACTCGATATTTTATGAACTCGGTTATATTGGCCTGATGCCGCGGCGAGTATACTTTCCCTATGGAGGGGCGACTTATTTGTCAATGAAAACAGGGCACGCGATAAAGGAATAAAGGGACCAATTTTTGCAACAAAGCTTTGAAACCTTTTTATACGCGAATCGCGTCGAATGAAATTCTTTTGCTTATTACTTGTGTGGAAAAATAGAGAATTTAGTTTTCGAATAGAAAGAGACAATTTTTCTTGGCGCAAGCTATTTACTAAATTTAAGGTTCTGCGTTATTTCGTTATTTTAAAGAATATCTTTTTTATTTATTTTGAAAGCTATAGGTAGTTTATGTCGTGTTAAAATTATGAATTATTTGGTATTAAATATTATCGAAGTATTTAATAATTAAGTATCTAATAATTCGAATTTTATTGATAATTTAAAATCAGATATTGAATTAACGATTAATACTAATTGTAACGATTTAATTTTAAATAACATTTATATTACAAATAGTCAAATATTAAATAACATTAATATTATTTTCGTTGTTGATGTTAATAAGTAGTTTAATATCGCATAAGAATATTTGTAATGGAAGCAATGTGAAAAATATTATGCGTATTAAATTCGTGAAAAATTCAAGGAACACTTGTTAACAGAGAAAAAGGGTGTACTTCTTTTATGGACAACGTACGTTCTCACGTTGCTTCCATGACTCGACAAAAAAGAAAGGACTTGATGTAGAATGTTTCACTACATCCTCCTAATAGTCCTGTCTCTGCGTGACTACTACTCGTTCTCGCCTGTGACATACTTTCCTCGGTAACAAGGACTTCAGAAACAATGAAGCGAAGAAGTCAGAAAACAGTAGATTAATTTTTTCCTTTTTTCTGAACATATGAGCTTACAGGATGCTAAAAGAGAATTATAAAAAAATACGTTTACTATATTTTTAAAAATTCACATTGTTTAAATTTTGAACAATAAATCTCTGCGATCTTCTTCAAACAGCTTACGATTAATAAATTAAAATAAATCCTGTGTTTATGTCAGATTTCAGAATTCAGATTTTAGAATAAATTCATATAAAATAAAAATTCATAAAATATATTTTAATGTAGCTAAAATCTGTTGAAATTTATTCAAATATCTTATTTAATTTTTATTAAATTAGTAGAAATTAACACTTTCTAGTGTTTTATCTATATAGTGTAATATCTTCGAATAATCTTATTTTCTTTTGGGCTAATTATTTCATTTTTACTGAAAATTGTCATTTTTACGTTGTTCAAAATTTAATACAGATTTTTTATTTGATTCACAGTCTTTCTGGGCACCTAATTTTTGCCTAACAGGAAAAATCTGTATGAACCACCCAAATGTACGAGATCTCCTGCTTGTTAAATTTTTAAAATGTTTTGCATCCTAAAAATTTTTTAATTTCAACATCCAGCAACTCCAGCACATTCTCGTAGTCTTTTGAAAACAGAAATTCTATTTTGGAAAGAAGAAATTATAAATCTTCTACTGATACAACCCTCTAAAAATAATAACAAATTTCAAAGTTTGCCACGCCTCGTAATTCCCCTCCTCCAAGCAAAACTGATAAATCAACTGTTAACACAGGATTGATAATTGAATTTTGCCCAAAACGAGATGACAAGGGTACGAGTTTTGTTTTACGTTCTCAATGACAAATTGCCGATATTTTATATTCACAGTTACTTCCCTATCGATTGAACCACCTATCACACCGACAGGCTGTATGTTAATAAACGACGCATTGCATAAGGAGAATATAAAGCGAAATTGGCATTCCCATTGGCTGAAGGTTATTAAGAGAATATTAAAAACCACTTTCTTTCACAGGATCCCATAGATCGCGGGTAATTTTGCTGATGCAAATGCCTGAAATGGCGTATTCCTCTTCCGTTGTCGGCCATTCATTGGAAATTCATCGGAATCATTTCAACAGATCGTGAATGTTCGCAACGATCTTATCCTCTGTTGCAGATTAATCATTTCTGTTCCCCGTGCCAACAGGCATATTTTATCCGCGACATTTCCGGCCCTGCCCCCAAACCAGGTGCCCCGCTCCTTCATCCTACTTTTCGTATCGATTTGTCGCCTGTTTCGAGCCAATGTCGCGTTCAAACTATTTGCTCTTCTCGTAATGGAATTCCACCTTCAAGTTGATTACTCGGACAGGTAACGTCGCTTTAATTCAATTTAATCTCATTCTATGTCAGACAATGTAATCCGTATATCAGGATTTTCGAAATCCGAGCATTTAATTAGTATCGAAGCGAATCGAATGATGGCTGCTGACATTTTTCGAGTGTTCAAAGCGAATGGAATTGCAGGATCAGTTTAAAATTCTTTTTTTAAATTTTACTTCAGAAATATTGAAAATATATGACATTTTTTAATTGCCTGTAATATCAATGTGAAATTTTATTGGTAAATTATAAAATTTTGTATTCTCGAATTAATCAATCTCGCATAATTTTGAATACAAAACGTCCAATATCTCGAAATTGAATAAATTTTCTAATGTATCTTGGACATTGATATGAATATGTTATCGATAAATTTAATTGTTATTCCCAATTATTAATCCTATTCGTATTAGAAATTCAAGAATTATATGAAATACACGATCCCGTATTATTCGTGAAACTAAAATATAGAACTCCAATTCACTATCCGAAAATTTATATATTATATTTGATATCCGAGAATTTGTAGTTACCCCAAATATAAACAAACAAACAATTCAACCAACAACTGGTTATTTTATTTTCAACTATAAAAGAAGTCGCTTTTCCTACAATGAGACTTTTACATTCATTTCGTCACTAGCCTAATTAATCGCTCTCTCCAAGTATTACAAAATACCATTAGAAAATTTTCATGCGTTCGAAGAAACAAAAAGATTTGAATCGTTCAAAAAAGAAAAAAGTATAATATCCACCACTCGAATTATACGAAATAACTATTTCATCTGGCACTCTTCGATTTCGGCTTGAATTATCCACGACCCTAGCGGATTGCTTCGTAAACGCAGTCCATCATTTTTCGCAAATTTATCGATCTGTCATCCAGCCTCCATCGCCGGGAACATGCTCGGCGTGTTAATAATCGAACGCACAAATAATTGGGTGGCAGCGTCGTTCGCGTATAATTAATACGTTATTTCGCGCAATCACCGTCGCACGTCCATAATCGAGCCGGCTGCGGGAACTGTGAGACGAAAAATCAACAGCGTTAATCATTCTTCTGGGTCGGAGGCAAAGGCCATCGTGCGCGTATTTTGTCAAGAAAATAAAACATGAAAGGGATCGAGGGGGATTAAACATCGGCGAAAATCGACACAGAGCGGCGAATTCTACCCTTCGAATCGTTCGGCAATTGCAGAAGCTGAACCCGGTGACTGCATTGTGTACTCTCGGCGAACAACTCTACAGGCATGTTCGTGAATCATTTTTCTATCAGATCTGGTGAACTTCGTTTCGTTGGGTGTCACGGCTGAATCGTTTTGGACGAATTGGAAGATATTCGTGGCACAGGTATACGTCCATGCAAGCGCGCGAGAGAGATAGAGATAGGCGGAGAGAAACGGAGAGGCGGGAAGACAGAGACAGAGGGATGAATTACAACATAAACAGAACGTTCGGTGGAGTGCAAACATTTATTGGTTAAACCGCACGCACATTCGGTGTACTTTAACGAAGCGTTATTTGCGGTCCTATGGAAACTTGACAATCGACTCTAGGACGCCCCTGAATAACACCCTACTGTCGTTCGTTATGCAACTCGCTGCTGGCTCGTGTGTCTGTGTGTGCATAGTGTCACGGGGACACCCTAGTTGCTAGCACTGAACGATAGAAATAAAATTTGTGGATTAAAGATACGTGAATATGGAACTCACGTTACGGATATAAATTAATATGTACGATAAGCAATTTGTGAAATAAAAGAATGATATAGAATCACCTGATTAACGTGTGTGTATAAATGTATGTGTATTACGGTAAATCTGATTCATCACGTGATTATATATAATTCTCGGTTTTTATATAGAATCATCATAAGTTTGATAAATCTGATAAATTTGGTGAATAAGTAAACTTAAAATATTTAATAATTTCTAGTAGCAGCAATAAACGTTATTTAGGAAAATGTTTTTCCCAACCTAGGTCAGGAAATGGTTTAATAAAAAGATGTGAAATATTAAAAATATTTATGATTCTTTTACAATACTTCTAAGGAATGTCTAAAAATTCCTCCTTCTGCAAGACTGCAGGTTTCCATTCGTCAAATTAACGATCGTCTTGCACAGTGATGGTGAATGTTTAACTCGCGCATTGATTTTTATAAACTTACTTTTTATATCATAAAAGGTAGAACGGACGATGAAAAATATAAAAAAAAAAAAACTGTAAAAAATGATACACGAGCTAGTACAAAAAAAATAATGAACAAAATTTGACCCACTTCTCGAAAAGGTTTACCATAACCGATCTAGCATGTCCAAAAATATATTTTCCTGAAGCACAAGCTACCCTTTTGCCTTTACCCAAGATAGTTTACAACGCATCTGAATACCCTAATTTTCATCACATCCAAAATTGCACATCCCTTATCACATCCTTCCATAATCTAAATTCAAGGATTCCCCGAATCCTCGGATATTCTTACCGGGGATGATAGTTCGAACTAACACGATGAAGAATTATTTGATCGCTTAACCCCTTGCACTCGAGAGGCGGTCCTTAATCGCCATTTAATCAGATTCTAATGATCGATGCTAATTAATATATACCCAACGATTCGTGAAGAGTCAAAGTGTAATAATTTTATTTTTGTGTGAATTGTATATGATTTTTATTTACCGTTTTAGAAATATCGACGGCTTCATGACAGATCTTCGAATTATTATTTTTCCGTAACGAAACAATCGACGAATGCAGAGTGTTAACTCTTTTGTCTGCGATATCGAGTGCGACTCGTGGTAAGGAAGTTAGGCCAAACACGATTTTCCCGTGTCAGAGCCGTGTTCGTGGATAGCGTCGAACGTAAACATGGCAGATGATCAGGCTCGTGTTTAACATGTTCAACCCGGCGTGGACCACTGGTGGTCCACACCTAGTTTCATCCACAGAATAACTTACCATAAATAAGTATGGGTATTTTATGTATGTACTCNAACCCGGCGTGGACCACTGGTGGTCCACACCTAGTTTCATCCACAGAATAACTTACCATAAATAAGTATGGGTATTTTATGTATGTACTCATTTCTATATTCGTGAATAGAGTTTTATATGTATTTCCTAAGAATTTCACATAACTACTCAGACTCTAATGACAGCCACTGATAACTAAAAAGCCACTGAAGTAAGCAGATGAATGCCAGATGAATGCGCAATTTACAATTTCGTGTATGCTGATCATAGAGACTTCGAAAAAGTGCGCCGGGTTGAACGTGTTAATTTTCGTCGTTCTGTCATATGTGTTCAATGTTACGTGTTATTCTTCGCAGCGTTCATACAACATGGTTCAACGTGCGATAGACTCTGCTTTTGATTATGCAACGTGCTATCAGAACTTACGTTCTAGGGTTAAGTTTAGGGTTTAACCTCTAAGCTTAGGACGTGTGAGATACGTCTCATGGTAATCGAGCCAAGCCTAAACAATACGTGTCTCGGAAAAGATACGGCAAGCAGGCGAAACCTGAACACCCCGTTTGGGAGACGTAGTATGTCGTTTTGGTTACACACGAGAAAGAGTTACTAAGTCGTTGAAAATGTCTTTGAGAAGAATATTAAGCGTCGATGAGAACATTGAAAGTTTCAGTAGCATCTCAAATAATGGTTTAATAGACTTAAACAGCGATATTTTACTTTTTGACACTTGCGATTTGTGCCATTTCAAAACACCGAGCCACAGCCGAAAATGGTTGCTCTTTATGACCTGTGACTATAGTCACCGACCACGATAATTGAGTCAAAAATCAAGACGAGTAATATTCTTCCGCTTAACTTTCTTCGCAACGAATTGCAAGCGCAATCGTAATCGGACTATCACCCAACGGGCCTTCGTAGAACGATCGAAAGCGAGAAGTCCCGAAAAAGGAAAAACTCCCAAACGTGGGAGTCGATAATTTTTAATAGACTCGAGCGGTTAAACGAGGGCAGTTGATGAGATAGACTTTTGAGAGACAAGACCGATTTTTCGGAATTCGATGGAACAGTGTCCCTTTGCACCGTCCCGACGTGTCCTTTATATTTTTTTCTTTTTTTTTTTTCAAAGGACTAGACCCCGAATACTAAAGACCGAACACTCACAATGCTTCCACTTTTAGCACGGTGCTTCATTCCGTGCAAATTGCATGTTCCGTGGGTTCATTCTGAAAAAGGAAAAACCCCTCAAACGTGGGAGTCTATAAATTTTAACAGACTCGAGCAGTTAAGCGAGGACAGTTGGTGACATCGAATTTTGAGAAGCATGACCGTTTTTTCGGAATTCGTTGGAACAGTGTCCCTTCGTGACGTTCCGACGCATCTCTTACATTTTTTCTTTTTCTTTTTTTTTTCAAAGGACTAGACCCCGAATACTAAAGACCGAATACTCACGATGTTTCTACTTTTAGCACGGAGTTTCATTCCGTGAGGCCCATCGTAGCGAAAGGGTTAAGCGTGCTCACTGCCCTAGCGAGTGACGATAACATCGGTTACCTAATTAGAAACCCGTGGCCAGGAGCACACGAAGGGCCATGGAATTATAACATAAACGTAACGTTTGACCGCGTCGCGCCGGTCAAATGGCAGATTACGACGAATGCATTGGCCAGGAAGCGCCATCGTTGGTTCGTTGGTAATCCATGGATAGCGAACTCGGCTCACGTACGGAACGCTGTAACCAAGCGTCGTAATACGCGGTTCACTCGTAATTGTAATCCAACCCTGCCTGCTGTGTCGCGTGCATTGCTCATCCTTCGAACGGGCAATCCAAGACACGTAGAATCTGCATGAACGTCGTTTGCGTTATGTCGTGTTCCTCTAATTTCGAGGGAACGCGACGTGTCAAGATTCCAGGCTTGAACCTAGTCAACATTCCGAGTCTTGAGTTGCCGGTTGAAGGGTTATTTTTCTTCCGAGTTCGGCTTCTAGCTCCGATGGGTTAGGAAAACTTTACGGAGCCCTGGGTTCTCGGGTAGAGGATGCGTTCTCTTCGTTTCTTTGGGTCGAGCACGGTTGTGACTGGAGGAATGTCGGATGAGTAATTGGAATAATTCTACAGTTTGTAATAAGGTGTTTTCTTTAGAAACCGGTTGGAGGTGCGTCCGTTAGAAAGGTGAATTTGGTTTTATAAGGTATGTATGCGAGTATATGAGGTCGAGCGATGTTACGAGTGTCGATGTGTGTGTGCTTCGAACGTGTGACCGAAAGATCTAGAATGTGTGGTATGCGACGATTGTTATGGGTAAAGTAAGTTTGGTATGAAACAGTTCGGCATCGTGTATTGAAGTAACAAGTGAGAAGCGAGTGTGGAGAAGGATACAGAAAGAACAGCGAGAGAGCGAAAAAAATTTATATATGTGGGATTTTCTGTTGGACGAGACCAAACTGTACTTAAAATATTTGGTGGACAACGGAAACGAAGTTTTTTTAATAGTAAAAGTGATTTATTGAAACTAATAGCTAATCGCTTTTTAACAACTGATTACTAATCACTCTTTTAATTCGCATTTGGTATTATATTCATATAAGGTATAAAGCTGTTTCCACATAAATTAAAACGCGAACTTTATTACCCTGGTAACGTGACAAGAAAATGTATTTTTAATTCCTTAAATCATCGATTGAGTCAAAGAAACCTGAAAATGACATATCTCGTCACCCCACTCAATATGTTAATTTACTCACAATAAAGTTTTTTTAAAAATATAGGAAATTAAATAAGACAGGGTGCCGTTCGGTAACGGAAGGTTTTATTCCTAGCTTAGTTCTCAAAAGAGTGTTTTCAAAACGCATCCCTCGCAGTCTTATAAGGATGTGTCCCCTCTTCATGGCCGCGTCTTCAAGTGCAGGTAGCCTCTTCGATCGAACTCTGATCCTGACATCCAAGTCTGCCGTCCACGCATCCCCATCTGTGCCCAATGTCCTTGAACCTCGACGATGTCTTCCTAGAAATCCAACCAAGAACTTTCTCCCTAAAAAAAGACGTGCGGCCTCGGTGAAAGTTGCCCATAAAAAGTTGTTTCGGAGTATTACACGTATGGCGTGGGTAATGAAAGATATCTAAGAAGAAGATAAGCTCATCTTTTTTCTATCTAATTTTTTAAAATAATATTTTCTAATTAGGTATTTTATAGCATGTATTGTCGAATTAGAAAAGAGGCCGTGTAAAACTATAGCATGGGAACAATAAAACTCGCCGTATGGTAACAAAAATTAAAGACTTTGTTTTGTAAAGGGAGGATACGTCTCTTTTTGACGTCACTATCGGTTGAAAGAGTGACGAAGATCATCGAAGGGCCGTAACGAGATCGAGTAAGATAGTAATGCTAACTTTACGAAACAGAAAACTAACACCGATGCTATTTCACTCGGTTTCATTGCGGCTATCGATGATCTTCGTCACCGTTTTAGCGAATAGTGGCTATTGTTTATAATAAAGGGAGCGTCAGCGGAGTCAGTTAGTCCTAAATATGAAAATCAGTTGTGTCAACCGTTGTCAACGTATAGTAGTTGTGTATGTGATATGTGTCTATGTCTAATTCATTCTTGTAATATTATCTTAAGCAAAAAATATATAAATAAATATATAAAACGTATATACGTATGATAGGCGAAAAGAAATGTTATTAAAGGTGAGACTTAATATTTCAAGTATTCAACTCGGCAATATAGATGCCAGTTTAAGTCGTTTTCACATTTTCAGAGATTAAGAGTTTGATGGTGACGAAAGAATTGAATTGTGCTATCTCGCTTTCAAATTCGTCAGCGTTGTAAATGCATGTACGACCATATGAATTTTGTCGTTTCAAAAGACAGTATTTTTCGCGTTGGAAACATCAAATTATATGGGAATATGAGACTGCCTTTGCTCCAACGTTGTAAATAATCCAATTTCTTTTGAAGGTAACATGATTTATTAAGTGATATAACGAACGCGTCAGCTGTCCGCAATAACGTTGCTCGTTTCGCAATTTGGTACTGGAAAATGAACATATAACTCTTGGCAGGAAATTTGAATTGACGTAGTACGTATGTACATAAACGAAAGCGTCATGCATACTTAATAAAATTCTTAGAAACAATTTCTTCAGTTTTCAAGTTATAAATTTGCATAAAAGTATTTTATACCGCAACGATAATTTATCGTTATACAGTTTTAAAGCGTAATATCTATACGTTAATTTTCTTACGCCGTGATGATAATGTTATAGTTTTAATTGGTAATAATAATTATTACATCTATCCAAAGTACATCTTATTTAAACTTATAGAGAATAGAAATATATCAAACTTTATAATTCTTAATACATTTATTTTAAAAGTCATTAATTGATAAATTTGTATGAAAATATCTTGCAATATACTCNATATATATTACACCAAAATATATCAATAAATATGGTATGGTATAAAAATGATATTTAAAGACTCGTTCCTTCTCTATTACTATAGTATAAAGTCCCATGTTAAATTATAATATCCCCATAATATTTTCATTATATATATTATGCGTTTTAATTATAAATTATATTAACGTGTACATCGCATATTATAATGATAACAATATATAAAACTTAATACACACATATGAACTTCCTCGTATTTCCATAATCAGCTTATATTGTTAAATCCCAACAACGATTACTACATCCACTGAAGAAGAAAATATGTTAATTAACTTCGCGCGAAGCAGAAGTAGATTACCATCCAAAATAACGAAGAAAATCGCGCGCCGGCGCAATAACGCGAAGATGTAGCCAATTTTGGATAATGCAATGGTAAGATATCGGTGAACAGGAGTTAAGCCGGTATCGCGATAAATGCAGGATATTAATAGGAAGATAACAATGGAGAACGAAAAGCTCGTTACTCGGCTTACGGTTTTGTTATGCACACTTTTCCGCGTGCCGTAGTATGAAGTTCTGACAGCCATTAATTTCCACATACTCAGTTTCACCCCTTCCTGTCAGTTTTGAGCCATCGTCCGCGATATATTACCTTCTTTCCTGTCCAACACGTTGACGTCCGTTGCACACGGTTTTTTTCGATCCTGCTGGTAATTAATTGATACCGGTATTTCGTTTGCCCGCGTATAACTCGCCATCCGTATAAATCTGCTTTTCAATTAAAAATTTCAATCCGCATGCCGCGGAAATGACATGGAATTCCTGCCTGTGAACGGAAAGCTCGCTTGTATTAACCGTGACCCAGCGTGTGTCGCAAGTAATTTGTAATTTCCGTCCTTTCGCGTTTCTTATTGCAGCCGAGAATGCTTTTTCATCTTGACTCCTTCGTTTGCAAATTATTTCGCCATCGGTGAATTTCTTTTTGCCATTTCGATGTCGCTGGCTTGAATAATAGTGGCATATAAAAGTGTTTAATGGTAAATCGAATATCGAGATGTCGTGGAATTTATTTTGATACTTTGGTACGTGTGAACCTTCTGAAGATTCGAATTTCTAGGCGATGGAATAATAATTATTATTTATTTATCGTCATTTGAGAAAGTGGGTGGTAATACAAAAATGTTTAATGTTAAATCAAATATGGAGATGTCGTGAAATTTGGATTTTGGTTAGCGTGAACCTTCTTAAGATTCAAGTTTCTGTGTGAAGGAATTGTAGAACAATATTTTTGTAATAATATTGAGAAGCTATATGTCTCTCTCTATATATGTACGAGCTGTCTCGTTTAAATGGACCAAGGAGTTGTATCGATTAGTCCATTCAAAGATATATAATTTTATTTATCTTTCTACTCTCTCTTTCTCTCTCTCTCTCTCTCTCTCTCTCTCTTTCTCTCTCTCTCCCGCCTCTATGCGTTCATTTACAAAAGACTCCTATATCATAATCTTTGCACGATGAAATCATTTAATAGTTTCTAAGATGTTCGATTGTATTATTTGCACTTTCTAAGAATAGAAAAAGAAATTTGATGAAAATATACCTACAAATTGTTAAAAAGTGTAACGAAAGAGTTTCACAGCTACTATACACCTAAATCTTCTTTATGGGGTCTTTTGGGTCAAGAGACAATACCTATATAATATACTTTTACCTTCTGATGGATTTAAGATAATAATATAGTGATAAAACTTACTTGTACAATTTACTACAGTTTAGTATTATTCATTTTATAATTTACTTATAGTAATTTATAAATTATAGTAATTATAACTGAACAAAATGTCAAGTTCAACGAGGAAGGATTAAAATTTTGTATGCTATTAGAATTTGCTCATAAAATTTACTATAATTTACTCTTATTTCCAATTGTAATGAACTCGTGATTATATATGAATGCTAGTAAAAATTTGATAAACATAACTATATAAAATATCTTGTACGTAGTGACACAATTTGCTCATAAAATCTAGTATAATTTATTCTTATGTGATATCGTAAGAGTGAATTAAAAATGTTTTAAAATTGTCATTTCTACGTTCCCCCTTTTTATCTGAAGAATTAATGTGATATATTTAATGAGAAAATCTGTTAAATAATTAAAATTCGTAACAGAAGAAGTAGAGGAATTTAATACTATTGCTGATATATACGGTACCGAAAAAGTATCAGCCAGACTTGCAACCGCGATTCTTTGGGCCAGAGCCATGAAGCCACCACTGCGCCAATCATCTACCACCGTAGCAGCCCAGAACCAATAGTTCTTTTTGTATCCACATAGTTTCGAACTACCACCGATACACGTCCACTCTGGCCTCAACACTAGTCAGAACAAGAAAAAACAAGCCCAACCTACTGCGACCACTTACGCAAACCAGATAGCCAAGTTTCGAATTAAAACCACGTTGCAACCAAAATTTTTTTCCTATTTCACTTCATTTAATTGAAATATCGACTTCGAACATTTCCAAACCTTTGATTAACTTCCAATGAGACTTTCGTAAAACAATCGAAATTTGGTATGATTATATACAGTTGAAAGAATCAAATTTTGTTATAAAGCGGAGATCTCGCGTATGTCGGCAATAAGATTAGAGTGAGTGTGTGACGAATCACGAATCGTGCGATCGTTAGTCAGTTGGTTAGCGAGTAGCAGTGTGTAAAGAGTCACAGAAGAAATCATAATATTAGAGAATAGTCTGTGACACGTAGAGAAAAAATGAAGTAGTATTATCTTGAGCCATTTCAGTTTGTCTGTTCCTTTTTATTTTATACCTATAAATAACTGAGAAATTCTTTCTCCTAATTCTCTAGACTATTCCTATACTATTACCATTGCTAACTATTACTATTACTAGCTATTACTGTTACTATACTATTGTTATTGCTATACTGCTACTGACTATTGTGAACTATTACTGTACTATTACTAACTATTTTTAACTATTACTGCACTGTTACTATATTGTATTGTTAACTATCTTTAACTGTTATTATACTATTATTAACTATTATTAGTGATTATTAACTATTATTAACTATTTCTATACTGTTGCGATTACTAACTATTACTATGTTTCATTACTACGTAAATATTTTTATCACTATTTTCTTATTATTTATTATTATTATTTTATTTGTCGTTTTGTTGTCATTTAGTATTTTTTGTTTTATTTACTAATCACGCGGCTTGTTATTTGATTGGAGTTAAATATAATTTTCGTAATCTTTTTCTTCAGAAATATTCCTGTAATTGACAAACGTTTCGTGGTATTCGTGAAGATGGATAGGGTGTTTTGTGCACACCGCAGAAGGATATTCCGTGATATTTTATTTTACAATGAATTCAAAAGTGAATCTCAAAGATATATATTTATATACAACTTGTATTTACGAAAGTAGGTCAAGATAAAAAGTACGGTAGCACGAAAACTTAAAAATGGATACAAGTGTATCAAGAAGATGGATGGTTATGTGATGTTTGCGTACCTAAAGGTGATACAGTCCTCTGTGTACCGTATCAGAAATTTCCTGTATGTTAGAAGTTTGCTGATTTTCTTGCGCACAGAATGTTTTTAACGGTATTGGAAGCATCTGATATCGAGTATGTTGCCTCGAATATTGCAAAAATTATGATGGCACGAAATTTGACGCGTAGATCTATCGAATATTTCCTCATTTATGTTCTTCTAAAACAGTTATTCTTCTTGGTAATAATTGCGTACGATGGGAAACAAATTCTTTACTTTTTTTAACAAAATGTTGGTTTTATATCAATATTTCTGCAGTCGATAATTCTTTTATTTTTTTAAATTTATAATCACTTGGAAAGAGTTAAATGGACATATTTTTATTTTCATGTCACTGTCTAATATAAGCGAAACAAAAAAAAAAAAAAAAATAAAAAACCAG
>NIJG01000016.1:208720-227930 GCA_002201625.1 Euglossa dilemma | reverse complement strand
AAACATTATACAGTATTATGATCTGAAAATATAATATAATACTGTGTATTATAGAATTATAAAATATATATAATTATAATTATATGACGTAAAATATTGGGTCGTTCGAAAAGTCATTTCGTTTTCCCTTTTCTTTTTTTTATTATTCGGCTGAGGTGTGAAGTTGGTTATGAACAAATACAATCAGGTCTCCTAAATTTGAAAAACGAATGACTTTCCGAACGACCTAATATTATACAGTATTATTACCTGAAACGATAACATAATATCGTGTATTACAGAATACCGTATTAAAATAATACATTAAATTATAACATGATATAAAACGTTATGTTATTATTAATAATAATACGTGAAACACTATTGTTCTTCGGGAAAGGATTAACAATTTTTCCAGTGCAGATACACAAGAAGTATAACTCACTGTCAGAGGAAGCCCCATTTCCTGCACGTGACTGTTCGAAGCTGAGAAGTACCCAGGAGTTAATCCTCCGTGCGCCACTGCGTTACAATGGTTCGTTACGAAACAGCCCGTTTACAACCCCCGCAGAATTAATTAACGATTTTTCGAACGGCATACAGAATTGTTGCATCTGTTCCAGCGCCGCAGTGTCGTTGACTTCCAGCCATCGCCGCCATATTGTTCCGGTCACGACGCTGTCCCTTGACAATAGCGACAATTTCATACGGTTAGCCTTATGGTTTACACGGACACGGGCCCGTTTATTATGCGCCAGTCAACCTAGTTTCCAGCGTATTCAATAAATGTATTCAAAGTTGGCCGATCAACATATGCATCCGCCGCGGCGTATTGAAAATTGTAGCTCGCAATGGAATTGGATCGACGCTAGATGGCAGGAGCGTCGCGGCCAGAGCCTCGGTTAATGCCCGCTGTTTGTAAGTTTGTCTTCCAGCCGAATCGACCCACGGAAAAGTTTGATCGAATCACCGATCTTTGAAACAATCCTTCGCTCGAGTTAATTGATTTCTGTTCCAAGCGCTAACGCGATTTTGGTTCTTCGGCTTTACCAATCTCCGAAATGCGCGTAAAGTTTGATGCGAGTTTATAAACTACGGATTGGAGTTCTGCGTCCTTGACAGTGGGAAATCGTGCTGCATGCTTTTCAGTCAAGATCATCTTTTCAGGTTAAGTTGTGATTCTTGGTAACGTAAATTCAGTATCTTGTTGAACATTTTTTGTACCACATTTAATGCGAGTTTGAGTGGTCGAATGGCATTTTCGAAATTTTCTGATTGTGATTGAAAACAGAGGAATATGAGAAATTTGAAAATGTTCTTTTTTCTTTGTTAAATGCAAATGCTGGGATTGTTGTCTTGAGAAAAATATTATTATCGATTGATCGTGAATTTAATATGAAATAGCTATTTCTTTTTTTTTTTTAGAGTTTCTTGAGTCATCTAATCAATCTTTTTCAGATTAGCATTAATTTTTTCCATTTTCCCTGCATTATTATTTTATTAAGTTCTGATATTTTTAAAATATACTATTTTAATTATATTAACGTATTATTGTTTTAGGCAGTAAATACAATTATAAAAACCAGAGAAATCACAAGTAAAATTTTTGAACGTAATTTATTGAAAATTACTCTTACTCTATTTACTCGATTATCCTCGATATTACATTAACGCAATACAAAAAATTACAAATTTGTCCATATTTCAAGCAACGTTGTCGTAAAATTCACGAAAATATTCCTTGATTACTTGCACACCAGATTTATTTATTCGATTAATCTTCTACGTTGCGAAATTAATATTACTTGGGAAATTACAATATTCCGATTAACGTAATTACGAAATGCTCGGAAATATTCCGCTGTCACTTTTACACCCAATTTATTTATTTAATCGCAATAATTTTCTACTTCGGTAAATTAGTACTACTCGAAAAATTATAATTTTATCCAGGATCGTACTCCCAAAATGCGCATAAATATTCCGTTATTAAAGCTTAACCGCGTATCCTTTTCAATTCCACGTTTTAACATGGAATTTCCTCCGGACCCAGAGCGTTAATTTTTATTCGCCCGACAGACCGAGCACATTTCACGGATTCGAATATGTGGCAAATAGTTTCAGAGACGACGCATTCGCTTGCTTGAAACGAAAAGGTTCTTTGAGGATGCCATAGAATTTACAAACACCAGGGATCAAACGAAAATTCCTGCTTAACGCAATCGTCCTTATGCAAATCTCGGCAAGTTTATATATGTAAGTACTTACTTCAATGTAAGCTCTAGCCTAGGGACGTATTAATTCCTGAAGCGGTTTTCGCCTTCATCGTTTCATAGTTGGCTTGTTTCTTTGACCTTTAGCCGAATTTCACTTTGTCTTTGTTAATCCGAAGGCAAACACGACCTTTACTATGATTAGCTATCTTCATAGATATAGAGCGATTCAAATTGCATCGCAACAATTATCGAGATTCCTTGGAAATTCGCAATTATTTTATTTACTTGGTAAGATATGAAATGTAACATATAAAAATATGAACTAAATTTAATTTAAGTATAATCAAAATCTGTATGTAATCTTCGAAAGATTTTATTTTGAAATTTTACATATCTGTACTATTTTGTTATTTTGTAAAAGCTGTTTCTGATATATGTGAGATATTCTCATATTTTTAATGGATTTTTGATATCCTGATAATTAGATTTGGAGATTATTTCGAACCAAGCACAACTGGTCGATTTCAGATTATAAGTTATGCATACCTTTTGCAAACTCAGTGCTATAAATCTTACATAACACCAATTATTATTGCCTACTTCTATTTCTATTATTTTTTTCTCCTTTTTGTATATATTTTCCAATTTATGTTTTTTCTATTTAATTCTATTCTCTTTAAACAAGCAAATCATTATTATTATAAAGCAAAAGTAAGATGCGATCCTTTATAAATGATCACCGAATTAGTCACTGTATGTCGGAATAACATTTTATCAAGTACAGAAGTCGAAATATTTGCAAATCCAATTTGTTTCAACATTTCGTTCGTTCTATCATGTATAACATATACCCTCAATTCTCATTGAATCGGAACAATTAAAACTGTCTTTTTACATAGCGATTGAAACAGTGAAAAGCTTTAATCAGTTATAAATTCTTCCTTCATAAATTGTCAGAAGCAAGAATCTCTGATGAATTCTAACTTTTCTCTCATAAATTGAATTAAAAGTAAATTAAAAATCCAGCTACGAAAAACTGAAATAAATTACACGGAATTAACCCTTCCGTCTACAATATCGTATGAGACTCGTGATAAGGTAATCGGGCCGAACACGAATGCGACGGGTGAGAGGCGTGATTTGTATATGTGACCCAATGTAAACAACACGGGTCAGGAATTTTCGTTCATGTCTTTCTGCCTCAGTTGCGTGTTATTCTTCGTCATGTTGGTACGAAATGTATACTCGACCTGTGACCGATTTTGCTGTCGATCGTGCCACGCATCATCGGAACTTCGATAGTTTTCGAACTAGAGCTCGATTAGTAATATTTATTTTACATCCTTACAATTTTTTCACCGTTCCGAGAAAAATTTAGGGTGGAAAGGAGTGATAGAGTGGTCCGTATCCAATTGCAGAGGAATCGGTTCGAAGGTTTTCGTTCGACGCAGAGAAGATACGTGCGCGTTTATTTCGTCGAGCAAACCGGTAATTTACATAGCTAAATAAATAGTAATTTAGACGCGCTTCTGCAACGTTTAACGATTATTTTCATTAGGCAAAGCTCGTGGTTAATTTTCACCGATGTCTTTCTGCCTGGGTTACCTGTTATGCTCGAAATGGCTCGACGTGTGACCGATTCTGTTGTAATAAACTTAAATCGTAGACAAGGATTTTATATCATTTTTAAATTTCAGAATTCTCAGTTTTGAAATTTAATTCTCATTCATATTTCGTCTCTATAAAATAAAATAAAAGGTCAAAAACAGGCCAATCAAAAGACAGCTGTAAGACAAGCTACTTTCAACCTTCTTTAGTCTCAGATCCAGCGATATTTACATTGTGATCCTCAAATAACGAAAGCTATCTACCAATTAACACGTTGTTGTAACACCCACGCTTAGGCTCTTTACTTCGTTTTCGATCGTTTGCAGAATATCATAGATTTATGGCGATTCTATTATCGGCGGTTGATAGGCGGTTTCGCCTAAGCCGCATTAATTTGGATTATTTATTTCTTCACTCTATTCCCACGTAATGTGGTAGCAGAAATCGTGATGAACGGTTTTTGTACCATCCGCGACCAGGCGTGCCGTGCCTAAAAGGTTAACATTCGTTCAGGGCCGCATTCACCCAGTTCTTACATATGTACAAACCTAATTTTCTTCCCTACACCCCGCATTCTCATCGATGAAAATTCAACCGACTTTTATCTTAAATTCGATCGCAAAGGTACGGTTAACCTATTTACAGTAAAACAATAGCAGTCGTTTGAAACGGGTTACCATAGCCCCGGGAATATTCCGGTACCTGGCTGCGCGTGGGAGAAAATTTCCTCGGCGCTGAAACGTCGAAGGATTTTCCTCTCGAGCGTAATTTGACAGGGCGTATGACCGGGACCGGCGAGTCGCCGAGACTTTATTCAGAAAGGGACGGCAAGGTCGGAGAAATGTAGTTTTCAAAATAAACAGTCTACCGGCATTCCTGTCAGAGATAACAAATTATTATCGCGAAATATCCGAAGTCGCGCTGGCGTTTCATAAGTGGACAAATATGACGTTGGCTCTGGGATATGGGAAGACGTCGTGTTGATACAAAATCAAATTTATCTTTCACAGCGGAGAGCATCTTACACGTATCTTCCATTACGTTTCTCGCCGGTGTTTGCATAAGGTATACGGGGACTGTAGATTCAGATAGTTGTCCAAGAATAATCTTAGGGCAAGTGAAACGATAGGCAAAACTATAGAATCCGCCAACTCCGAGAGATGGAAATCTCGCCGCGACTTCCATTCCCTTCGTCTTTGTTTAGGAGCTAGAAATACACCGGGGATGAAGCAAGAGATCGGTTGTGTGATATTTTAGCAGCTTCGTGGATATAACCTGTTAAATTAGAGAGAATGGAAATGGCTGAGTAATGCAGAAGCGACTGTAATTGTCTTGGCTTTTTCTTTTTCTTCAAACCTGCTGATATTTTACTCGGTGTTCATTCAATAAAATTCACGAATTACGCGAGTAAAAGTAAATACTTTATTGTAAATATTTAACAGATTCTGTTGGTATTGTTATTATTATTATTCCTTTTTGTCGAAACTCTTTTTAATCGGTCTTTTTTCTGCTTCGCGAAATGTAATGTTTTACTTGGCGTTGTTTCGAAGATATTGACGAATTATGCAAGTAAAAGTAAATAAATTAGAATTTGTTGAAATACACCGTCGCAAATTTAGTCTCCCTGGTATTATTTTAAAGGAACTGTCGAATTACATGCATCAAGGTAAAATCGCAGAGAAAATAGTTGCTATGCTTTATTTTTCTTCGCGCAATGAAGTATTGGGCACAAAATGTCAGCATAATTACAGGTGGATGTTAATATTTGTCCGTTTTTTAAGTGACCCAGCAATTTCGTGAAATTCAGAAGCAATAGGGAACTGGTATATTAATAAGAGATGAAATTGTTAAATTTCCAGTCGTCTTTCACTTGGGAACTGCGTGTATTTACAGCATTATTTGACTCGTGTAAATTCGTCGTTTCATTTGGAAACAATTTATATTTACAGAATTGTTTGGCTCGTGTAAATTCGACGTCGACTAGCGAAATTGGTCCAACGGTGAATGAAGATTGATGTTGATAGAAATTTACAGAACCGTACGATGGTTGATCGACGTTTTTGTTCGGATTCTGGTTTTATTGATTCTGTGTAGAGGAAACATGCATTTTTTTGTCCCTGTTCCATTGAATAACAGCTTCATTCACTGATGTCGACTTTTTGTACCAAATAGTCACAGGGTAGCAAGCAATTTAATCTGAATTATTCGCAATCTAAGGATTCAAAGAATCACAACGATGTAAATATCGGTACATTTGAGGAGTGTTCGAACTTGGTAAGAAGATATTCTTGTAATCTGACTTATAAATATCGATTTCTTTATGAATGTAATTTTAGTAAAAAACTACTCTATAAAGTATGTAGTTTTCGTACAAAAAATATTTTCAATTCCTTTTAATCGAAATTATTGAGAATTGTTAAAATTATACAATCTTAGTAAATAGTGTTTTTAAAAATGAGTTCGATTGATTGACATGATTTCAGCCCATCTGATTATCTGAAACGAAAAAACTAAGTAGCATTTTAATTGATAACATGAACCGACGAATCAGCGAAATTTCGAATATGGCAGTATTTTGGAATTTAAATATCATTAACCATCATTTTTAAAGTAAGTATAAAACTTCTACCATTTTTTCTACAAGTTAATACAAAAGTTAGTGATCATTGTATTTAGTTGCCAAAATCTACACTAACCTTCATATCATTTTATGATATCGAAATGTATCGAATGTTTACTAAAATTTGTTATTAATAATCTAAAGAATTTCTTAGTACACTTTGCTGATCTTCAACTTCATATATCATATATATCATATACATCATAGTCTATTGTCAGTCAACATATTTAGACACTAAACTATATTATATAGAAATATCACACTAGTAATCTCTGAATTTATTAATCACATTTTGATCTTAATAACAAACCTCTCCATTGATAATAAAAATTTCCTTCTCACAGCGTTTTTATCTCCAACGTTATATTTCATAGTCTGTTGGTCTAACCAGTACTCGTTACATTTAGGTATTAACGTAGATAAACCACGACATCGCGTATGTAAACAATTATAATTACTAAACAATAGTGTAAAAATTAAAACCACAACTATACAGAGAAATTCACCCTTAGAAACACAGAGTCGCAGTAATTCCTAAAAAAGCTGCATGGCGAAAGAGGTCAAGTCCTCATGACGCGTCATTAAATAGAATATTACAATAACCAGATATTATAAATTACAACTAAATCTCAATAGAAATTAAAACGACAATCACTGTCTTCCTAAGCAAAGAAATTCATCCGTAGAAACACAGGGTCGCAATAATTCGTGAAAAAGCTGCATACTGAAAGAGGCCAGGCCTTCATGACGCGTCATTAAATGGAACTCTGCGAGCGTTCTCAACGACACGTGTTCCAGGTACGTAAGACATCTCGCTAGATCTCAAAGGGAGCTCTATCCAAAAGCTGGGTGCCTGGGGACTGCTGAAAGAGCGGGTAAACCCTTTGAACGTCGCCCTTATCCGAACTTAGTTCTCGAATTCTTGTCACTCACCCATCGGCATGTTCTTCGTCAAACTACCGTCACAGTTGGCGCGCCAGATTCACCGTGTCGTCTTAATAAATCGCGCGAATTCCGCTGGCAGTTTCGAAGGAATCGATCGCAGACTCGCTGCTCGACAACGTGCATGATCCATTATTGCCGGGTCTCGCGGGATTCTAAGCAGCATGGGATCATAATTCGAAGACGAAACAGGTTCCCGGAGCCGGGAAAACGAGGAGGCCGCGCGGGTAGACGGTCGAAATCCGTGCAAATGGCGCTGGAGTAGTTGCGTCGCGGCGCTAGTGTAGCCGGATCGCGGCGTTGGTCCGCGAAATGGTCCCGCGATGCATCGGGTACTTAACGCAGCGTATACATGAATAACGGACCCGTCCAGGGGCGTAACTTCCTTCGACGACTTAGCTCTGGGTGTCTTTAGGGCGCGTGCAAAGTTGAAATTAATTCATTTTGCGCCCTAGTTGCGCGCCATCGTACACGAATAACGGCACTCATTTGCGGCTCCCGAATCAACGCAGTTCTTGTTTACTTGAGAGAAATCTGACGAAGTTATTAAGCGCGTGTCGTATTTTGTAAATTTTATGTAAATTAATTTTTATTTTATTTTTTGGGGTGAAGGGATTATTGAGTCGATTAGAATAAATTTGGAAACTGCAGCAGAGTTAAGAATAGGATGTTAGCATTTCCTTTAGTCGTGAAAAAATTTTATTTCAGTGGAATATAATACAAAAATTGGAAACTGTGTTTTTGTATATAGTACAACAAAATTTTCTACATACGAATATTGCTTCTGATATTATTAGCAGTTGTATTATTTTGTTGGTTATTTACGTAAATAATTTTTTCTGATCATTATTTGAAGAAGGTTCAGTGAGTCGTGTCACATTGTAAATCTAATATTAAATTTTCAGAGACTCGAATTTTACAGGTATTGAACCTTTTCTAATACCTCATGCAAAATGCTCATTAAATATCAAATGCCTTTCGAATATGCCAGATTCTTATTTAAAACTCATTGTATCAAAAATTATGTTAATATAAATTAATCTCATAACTAGAAATATTTCTTCGTGCCTGTTCATTTTTTTTCAAATTTCAAAGTAAACTCTATAGCCGTGATATTCAGAGATGTATAATTCTTGGACACCCTATGTAGCTGACCGCAGCTATGCGATGTCTGCTCATGCAGCACTTCAATTTCGTGTAAGATCTTTGTGTGGACAGCTGAATTAATTAATTACTGTAGAGTACTAGCAGTGTTTCTCGGAGAATATGGTGTTCTCCCTTCTCCACGCACAAGTGGTAAGTAATAATCATTTCTTCGCTCACATACCAAGTGCGAAACAAGTTCACCAACTTTTGCTCCACGACGATAACACTATGATTTACGATTTCTTAATTTACTGAAAATAAAATCACATCTTCCTTCTTCGTATTTCCTAAATCCATAATTCTCAATTTTTTTCGTCATTTGGGAATCATGATAAACACGGTATCTAATCTGAAACAAGTCACTGACCACATAAAAATCTTACTTGTTCTTAATTTTTCTGAAGAGATGATATGGAACAATTCTTTTTTCTGGGTCATTGGTATTTTCTATTAAGGAAGTATCTTTTTTTATATAAATTTATATTTATGTTTATATTTTATATGTATTTTTTTGTTGTATATCAAAATAGACGAGAAAATATATTCGAGTACGTTAAAAATGTCACTTTAAAAATTACACTAAAATATAATAAATTTATTATATACGAATTTTGTATTTATATTACATTTCATCGGGACTTAGATATCACAATGATTTTTAATTATTATTTTCTTTTAACTAATCAAAGTCTAATAGAATACCGAATTCAGAATAAAAAATTATTGAACGCACAAATAAATTTCAACAAAATATATCAACAGCTAGAATTGTCTGTTTTCTTATAATTACTCGCAAATAAATTTCACAACCAGTAGAGTATATCAACAATAACAATAACAGCGTTGAATTTCCACAGCCCTAAACATCGACCCCCTCGGAAATTCATAAAACCAGGAGGAATCGATCCAGGAGCAATTATACCCACATTCATTCCCTCGGAACACGATAAAACGACGCCAGTTAGGGAAAGAATCGTATTTACAATTTCGCCCCCTTCTCCATCGCGATTCCTCCGCAGCATTAACTCACGCTTACACTATTAAGCCTTAATGCCAACCGCGGGGAGACACCCTTCTTTGTTTTTACGTCTATCGAGTTTCCATCTTCAAGGGAAGGAAGGATTGGTTTTTGGCCTTCTTTGTAAAATTTAATTTATACCCCCGAGGGAGGTCGCTGGAAGGGGCGCAACAACCCCCTTTGCAGTCGCGAATCCAATTCCTTCCCTTGAAACCGGCTTAATGGATCATACTCTTGCGTAATATCCCGACTATCGTTTTTTAGCGTTATTTCCAATAACACCGGGAATTACGAATCGACAACGACCTACTGGATCGAAACGCCACCAGGCCAGTAGCCGAGCCGCGATGCATCGATCGCGTTACGTGTTATATCGGTGTTTCAGCTTTCGTTCTATTCTTCTTTGGCTTCTTGTATTGCGAATTTTTTCTCTCTCTGTTCCTCCTTTTTCTTTTTGGTTTTTGGTGGTTTTCTTGACTACGACTGCAGCTCTGATTACAGGTTGTTACCGTGACGATCGCATAATTCACGCCAGAAGAATTTTAAGGATTATCGATTACCATTCCTGCTGTTAATAATGGATGATATATTTATTAGAATGTAATAAATATTTATTTTAATCTTTATAAATGGAAGAATTACAAAGAAATATATAAAAAAATATATAATTATAAAGACGCTTATATTGATATTTCATGCACACTCGTCCAACTCATCCTTTCTTTTAAACATTGCTCTTTTATTACATCTGTATGTGTATATAATTTAATTAAAAATTTATGTTCATCAATACCACATCCACGATTGACTATAAGTGAAAGTTTCTGACTTCCCTGAAATATCTAGCGTCTGAGGTATGGGTCATTAGTAGTTCCTTCGTTCAAGGAATAGTCTCCTGGTTTTTAATACGAAGAGCACGACTGAGTTATCTTTGCTTTTGATTTTCTGATCATTCTAGCGGATGTTGAAATTCGTTCTTAACCCTATAGTGGTGACGTACGTCAAATTTACTCCTAATACTCATGGTGATATACGCCAGATTGACTCTGTATCAATAAAGGTAACTTAACGTCAAATTAACTCGGTATCGATAGAGGCGACTTATCGTCAAATTGACTCCTTATCAATAGAGACGACTCGAAGTCAAATTGACAATATCAATACTGATGACTTGACGTTAAATTGACGTCGTATTGATAGAAGTGTCATGACGTCAAATTGACTTCGTATCGATAGAAGCTTGAAGTCAAATAATAAATAATATGATCTTAATACAAGTAGAATATAAGATAAAAATTCACGTCACGTCATTGCAGTGAAAATAATGACTGGGAAGTTAAATTAACAACTTAAAGTTATCAATAAATTTAATTATCGAGATAACATGACTTATTTTGTATCTAGTAATGTATTTTAATTGCAATATCGTTTTCTTGTTTCAGAAAATTTATATACGTACATATATTAGAAATTGTATGTAACAAATTTACGGGTATGATGTTTGGAATATGATATAGCAGAGAGATAAATTTTATATGATTTTGTTATATTAGACTTAACTATATTTTAATACTAGAACGATGAATGATAATAATTATAGTGGTACATATAACGATACATAATTATGTTTCTTGTCTCTGCCTTTATGTCTCGAGAAGCTGCAAATTCAAAAAATTTGTGGGAAATGACTTCGACTTTGATTTCATAGTTATTTTTC
Organism: Euglossa dilemma; assembly: GCA_002201625.1. Taxonomy (NCBI): domain Eukaryota; kingdom Metazoa; phylum Arthropoda; class Insecta; order Hymenoptera; family Apidae; genus Euglossa; species Euglossa dilemma. The sequence continues at coordinate 216,684 of NIJG01000016.1, read as the reverse complement.
TGATCATCGTTGTAAAGGTGATCGTAATTCGGAGATTAATTTCTAGTAACAATTCTTTTCTCTTCTTTCGTTTAGTATGATACACCGTTGCCTTTTAGGGTGTCTAGTGAACATGAATGGCTGCACAGTCTGCAACACAGTTTTGAACAAACACATGTACGGGTCCTTGATAGTCCATACTAAACGTTCGTTAGACCACATACACGGGTTCGTACTGTTAGTCGTGAAAGGTTTGATATTAAACTAATTTCATTAAGGTAGAATATGTTAATACTGAATTATTTGTGAAATTTTTAGCGAAGGTTAAGAAAAACTAAATTATACCTGATATTATAATCTGATATAATAAAATTATAACCTGATATTATATATTATAATCTGTCTGTTTCATACGTTCATCTTAACTTGTTATACCGAAAGATCGATGCAACAGCCTTCAGGATCGTCATTTCTGTAGAGAGATCAGACGTCCTCGCACACAATCATTTCATGAAAACAGTATTTGCCCGAGAACGCTATCGAGCTAATCTCAGTACCTCATCGCAGAAGAAAAACTCACAATGACAAATCCTCTCTCGGACCCAGATCCAAGTTAGGTACGTGTTTCATTTATTTATCTTGCTCCATTCTACCTAAAGATCAAGCTAGAATAAACACCCAGTCTATTCAGAACTGCATATGGATCCTCACGGATCGTCATTTCTGTAGAAAGATCAGACGTCCTCGCACACAGTCATTCCATGAAAACAGTATTTGCCCGGGAACACTATTGAGCTAATCTCAGTACTTCATCACAGAAGAAAAACTCACAATGACAAATGCTCTCTCGGAGCGAGATCCAAGGTAGGCGCGCAACGGATAGAATCAGACACAACCTGCAAGCTAACGGAAATCGTTGCCTGTTTCATCCATCTGTCCCGCCCCGTTCCACCTGAAGATCAATCGGGAAGGCATATCCAGTGGAATCGGAACACCGCGTGTAGCCTCATGGAATATCGTTCCCATCGAATGATCAGACGCCGTCACGTGACAGCATTCGTTGCATAAGAACGGTGGCAGTGATCCGTGGGATGAAGATATAGCAGCAGAGTCACCCGAAGGTGCAATATCCTATGCATTCATGCCGGATCAATTGATACACTCGAGACAGGATGGCCGTGCACAATGAAGGTGTCTTGTCAGTGCGCGATCCCGCCGGCAGTTCATTAAACGCTTTATTGTCCGCGTAGATGCTCGTAAAAAGACCGTATTGATAGATATTGTGCAGATGGCCGCGGGGCTTGGATTACGTGAGCGGGGAACACCCTGGCAACCGGAACGTGACGTTAATAGATAGCGACGTGTCAGAATGTCTCAGTTTTTGCCGTTTCGCGTCGATAGCTCCCGTTAAATCTCGACGAATACGTGCGTTCGACTCTCTCAAAGAGATACGCGGCACGATGGATCGAGGGTTTTAATGGCTGATGGTGAATGGGATGGAACGTGCTGCAGATTTTTCTTTCTCGTCGCTGTTAATTTCAGTTTTAGTATTTGATTCTCCGCGACGTTGCCTTTGTTCCGTCGCTGGCTCGATCTTGCGTGGCAACCGTTAGAATCCAGAGGGAATTAGCTTGCTTCTTCGACCGTGTGTCGAGCCGCATTTTTCACACGTGTCGATGATAGACAACGCCTCGATATTCAGGAAACGCGTGTAGTGATCCAGATTTCATTTTCTATGGATTGTTCGATGACCAACGATCCGTTGACTCTTAGTCGCTTAACGCTGAGAAATTTGTAAGACATACACCTGGGACCGCACGTTTTCGTGTAAACTTACACGTTACTAACATTATTATAGCGATTTTGTGAAACTTTGGAAAATTGTGAAATAGAATGCGTTTCAGGTATTATCGAAAAGAAAATTGTTTTTTTAATAATTATGAAGGGATAATTGTCGGTATGGTATCGGTGCGGACTATTTATGATTGCAGCGAGTAAAAATTTAGAAATACGTCCTGGGGTTTGAAGTACCTGGCTCATCATGGACCTATGTGAAAAATGCATGATTCATAGAAAGAGCCTAAGTATGAAAGAAGACGGAGCGTAAGTTCAAACAGGAATGCAAGGACGAGTGCAAGGTAGTTTTTAGAGTTTGGCAGTTAGAGTTAGTTTTAGAGTTTAGCAGTCGGAATTAGAGCCAGAGTTGAAACCAGAGTCAGAGTTAGAGTTAGAATTAGAGATTCAAAGGAGTCACTAGACTAGTTCTAGCAGTGTGTGTTATTTACGGTATTTAAAGCGTAAGAAAGCGTGTGTTGATCGACAGATAGTTTAACCCTCTGTACTCGAGAAGTCACTTTCAGTTACCCGTTCATTTTAATACCATAACTTAAACGACAGATAATCGACGACAACTATATTAAAAATAACTACACACGAAATATCGAAATAAAATAATTCCGCTCATTCCAAACGCAAACGTATAATTTTTTTTACATAATTTGGCATGAGCTTATAGAAACATAAGAAGAGCTTCTTCATAGCCAGAAAGTCTTCGAGTGTAAAGTGTTAATCCTTTAATTCTACCTTAGTTTAACCTCATTTTAGCTTGTAATAAAAATCTTTTAAAATTAAACAACATCTCTATTCTATTAGTGCCAACTCGGTATGATATCCCCTAGATAAATATTTCTTACAATCGATCCTCTTGCACGTGGTCACTTGCATTCGTCATAAGTCCCAAACACTCGACATTCTTTCAAGGCCGAACTCGTTCCACGTGTACACATATAACGCGTTATATTGGGGAATAGAAAAATTCTTTTGGGAGAGAGAAATTCAAATTTGGAGAGAAATGACCTAGATCATTATAGTTGCTATTTATGTGGTGTGGGTGGACCTGGCACCTTTGGAGTTCTTGCCAATTATATAGTCAATTTATTCTGAGAAAAATGTGATTTGATTTGCAAATTAGACGAGAAACTAATGGACAGCGTGTATATCTATAGCTCACGAAGAGGAAGCTTCTGAAGAAGCAGATATAAAAGGATGATAAAGGTACTCTATATTTCTTATAGAATTGTCTGCAACTCTTATTATCCGGTATAAAATATTTCTGAAAAAAGTAATTTGTAAATCAAAATTGACATTTACTGTACTATTCCAGTATCGCCTCTATATAGTATATTTAGGTCCAAGTTACTATTCGTAAGTTGGCTAAATTGGCTTGAGATATTTTCCTTGCACGTATGTTTTGATTCAACGATTGTCATCTACACGAACCACGATAAAATTTGCGGACAGGAATTTTTGCAAATAAAAAATTGCAATATATCTAGATTAGATATCGATTGAAATAAAAATTGACTATACCTTCAACATTTTTCGAAAAATTGTAAGGATGTAATTGTTGGATTAGAAAAGGATAAGAAATAAAACAATAAAAGTCGCCGTATAGTAATTAATTAGTAATTAATTAAACGCTTTATTTTGTTAAATAACCAAAGGGATACATCCAACAGAGTACGTCCCTTCCTGACAACTCCCAAATTTGAGTTTCCTTTCTCGATAGGAAAAATTCTTTCAACAGATTCCGACCCTTTCCGGCCATATTATAAAAATTCTACGTCGAATTCAACAATAATTGCTATTCGTTTTAAAACAGTATACGTGAATACAGTGTTCGAAATATTACGCAAAAAACTGCATAGAAAAGACCTAGTGACAATAGAAAGAAAATATCTCGATAGATCGATACTCGTGTCAAATAACCGAGTTTGCCAAAAAAGTAAAAAGAGGAACACAGAATGGGTCCAGATTCAAAAAATGAAGTTTTCTTCGGACGGATTGCTCAACAGCCCACTCGTTAGTCGAAAGTTCTGAGACTATAGAGCCGGTGGAAATCGGTAGAATAATTGGAGGAGTGTAACGGTTGAACCGGTAACTTGCTATCGTCGAAATATTCCGTTCATCCGCTGCGGACGTGTTGGATCGGTTTGAAATTGTGGAAGGCTTGTATCTCGAATTATCCACAAACGATAATAACAATTTCGGACGATCATGTACCTAGCAGTTTACGCAGCCACTGGCCCCTTGCATTATGCACTCAATCAGCAACCCAGTTTCCGGTGCTTCCAGTAAATATATCAAGGCTAACTCGATCAATGTACATATACATTCGCTGAGCTGCTGGAAATTTTGGTCATAATGGAAGTGGCTACACGTGGATTACTTAGTCGGATGGAAGACGACGTGGAACGAACGATGTGATGATACCTAACGAGATTGGGTGAAATCGGGATTTCGAGGTAGATTTGCGTGTCCGACTTCTGACGAGTTATAGGATCTTCGCTTTAATGATTTTTTCTGCTTCTTCCACCAAGTTCCAGTTATTTTACAAACGTCAAATTCGAGTTTTAAACTCTTGGTCTATAACACTAGAACTACCATGAAGATTAAAATTCATTTTTGCTATTGCTGAAAATATGCAGCTGTTTTTGGTAATACTTATTCTGATATTTTATTAAAATAGGGTCACGGTTGTGTATGGTCATACTTAAATACCGAATATCTGCTTTTATGTTAAAATTTGTTAAAATTGAAAATATGACGTTTTGAAAAATTCCACGCTATAGAGCTGCATGTTGCGTTAGTTAATTGTCCTTCGTTAATGTTGAATATTAACTTTGTTATATTTCTCAATACAAATATGTATTTTAATCTGTCTTTAAGTTTTTGACTGTCCATATGAATAAGGTTAAATAATATTTTTGTACTTTATTGGCACGTTATGGGATTGATTTGCATTGTACAGCAGCTGTATTTTAACTAAATATTTGAAAGATAATACAGATTCGTGTTTCGTGTATTTTTGAATAATTTTTCCGAAGTAATATTTCATTGTTCGATTGTGATAGGTCGACTATTAATATTTTTATAGATTTCGAGGGGATTAATTGCTTCGTGGAATGCACTTTCAGATGCATTTAAAAAAGAAGAAAAGAAGATCTGAAATCGACGGGGGGTCGAAGCAATAATTTTATTTACGTTTTTATCGACGTTTATTATACGTGTATAAATAATTTTGTTCTTCGGTATTTCTCATAAGTGCAGGGAATGTATAAAGTGAAACAGTTAATGTGATATACGTGTCTGTTTTACCAGAAGAAGGATCGATACAGAAATGATCACGAGATCGTGACCGGAAATATACCAGTGCCACGTTGCGTCTGTGTGATAAACTGCTATTGCTAGAAGTACACATGGTGTTTTTGAAAAAGGAAATTATTTTCACGCTGAGTTATTGTGAATGATTTATTTTATGACCAGCGGTGAAAGTGTCGGTAACAATTAACGTGCCTTTGAACACAATAACAAATATATCAAATAAAATAGGATCGTGAAGTTTTTGAAGAAACAATAGTGATTTTATTTTTTTCAACGAGAAAAATGCTTCTCCAGTTACTGCCTTTGGCGTAGAAACGTACTTCCTATTTGAAATAAACGTAATCTTACCAATATCATCTCATCCAATTTACATTACTTCCTGCTCGAAACGAATGTTATCAAAAGAAATTCCAACTTCCAGTTCTACCAAATTCCCAATGCAACTACGAAATTGATCATCGATCGATGTCAATCAATATTCCTTCCGGTGAATCAAAATTCACCATTAAATTTAGCAAACAAAGTTCAACTGAAGGCGACAAGAAAGCAATAATACTCAAAAGTTGAAGAGAATTCTAGCTTCCTTTTTCAGGTATTTTTTCTTTTATTCCCGCTACTAAAATCGCCAAGACACTCCCAAACTATCCGCTATAACCATCGACACTCCATCAGCGCTCCAAAAATCCTGCAATCCGAACCCTATGAAGCTGCCATCCACCTAGCTACAGATCCCATCAACGACCGATCACCGCGAAGGTAATATTCCTCCCACCGAATCATACCATCAGACGCGACAAAAGAAAGGTCTCGTTCCCTCCGAAAAGACCCCGGAGAGGAGAGAAGAAAAAAAGAATATACCCGAGGAATACACGGTGACAGTTCACCCCGAGGAACACCCCAATGCAATCTGAGCACGGGTTCATTGGAGGTCTCATTGTTCGTCATAGAAACGGTAAAAAATAAAAGGGAAGGAGATGCGTAGACGTAGTGATAAAAACGCGGTTGTATTCGGTCTGCGAGAGGATAGTAAAGCGATGCAGCGGATAGTGAGGGAGGGTTGGGAGTTGTGTCGCCCGGAGGTCGAAAGAGGGAAGAGAAACGAATCGGCTGGTATTGCCGATATCGGGCGTGGCGCACGCATTGTCTGGCCGCACCTGCCTCTGCGAGCTCATCCTATTACGCATCTGATGTCAGGACAAAGGCACTAACTGGAAAGCGGAAACTACATGCACACCGAGAGGACCAGCCATCTCCATTTTCTGTTTGGCCAGACGGCATTCCGCTGAACGCCGGGACACCGCTGGATTATGAAAATATCAGAGGAACATCGCTGGGGTTGGCTCACGTTTAATCTCCGGCCAGCGCCGTAAATTATTCCGATAACATTTGCGGCTCTGATCGCCAGGCGTGCAAGAATTTCCACGCTCGTCCGTTGTGCGCCAGCTTTCCAAAAATTTTTCTCCACTTTTCGCGGCGTCTTTTTCCAACGATGGTAATGATATTCGCGCTGGCGGTTGTGAAACTGGTCCAACTGCAAGCTGAAAAAAGGTTCCGCTCCTGGAAATATTGGAAAGTTCATTTCTACGCGACTACAAACTTCGTTCGACGATTCTAATTTTTAGCATCGTGTTCAAAGCAGTTTTGCGTTATTCTAATATTCTAAAATAAAGAGATGGAATACAGGGTAGGGGAAGAATTCGTTTTTCCGAGAGTTTTTAGTTGGTCTACTGTTATAAATATTGGTTATTTATGTCGATTGGGTGTTTTCTATCGAAGGTACGAGTAAAAAATTGTTAAGTAAATAATGCGCGTTATTGGTTTCTTTGCTTCTTTGGGTTTCGTTGTATGAGTGAGTGGAGGGAAAGTCGGCTCCAGTCGCAGTGAATCGGTGAAGATATATGAAGGTCCTAAATTGAGTCGTTTCTATGTGAGTTTGCGAAGCGTGGAATTTTATGTCTTCGATGTAATTATTTTCGAAGGATTTAGTTCACGTTGCAACATTTTATAAGCTTATTTAGCACATATCGGTGTTCATGAAAATAATATAAAAAAACAAAAGATACCGTGAAACTACAAATAATATAAATAGTATTGCAAAAATGCAAAAAAAGGAAAAATTGACTTATACTTTAGGAAAGGATTTCTGAAACGTACCATCCCTTAAATTTGACCCACATCTGTCAAAACCAGATTTTCCTCATAAAACGTGTGAAATTATTATCCACGAACCGTTGTTATCGAAGTGGAATCCCTGTTGCGATAATTTCGAGAATTATTTACGTTTACCGCTACAACGTTAACACTGTCTATTTTAATCAGCTCACGTTTATCCGATACTCCGTTCTATTGATCCCGACTGTACGTTATTCAGACATTTTCAGCCGCTTTTCTCCATACACCCTGCTGCAGAGCCTGCCGCGGACTCGGTATCCCTGGTCCAAAGAAACGCGAAATTGACCAAAGAATACCTCCGTGAATTCTTCGAGTAGCAGTTTCATTGCTTCCGCTTGCACTCAAGTTGACATTCGGAGAACTGGTTAGTGCCGGGCCACGGGGAACGCGGCGTCTACGCTGTTGGCATACCAGCCGTTGAAATTATTCTTTTCCGACGTACCAATGTAAGCCACGTACAGACCTGACGAATTTCGATCTTTCATTCCGGGGACATCCGTTCGACTTTCCCGTAGTTTGCGCAGCGGGATCGTCGGAGGAATGCGGAAGAGGCCGACACGGGGATGCGCTGTGGAGAGAAACGGAGAGGGCACAGGGAAGAAACAGGCGGAGGCCACACGCGTCCGTTGCGCGCGTTGCATTTCGTGGCT
>NIJG01000016.1:178700-208527 GCA_002201625.1 Euglossa dilemma | reverse complement strand
TGGCTCGCCACCGAGCCGTTCCACTCGATCCGCATGCGAAAACTGCCTTCGCCAGGCTGACAATTAAATCCGATTGACAAACGGACGCGACATCGCGACGCGTCGATGTGTCACCTGCTCGCGCTCTGGCCCCGGTTTCCGGTGTATCGCGTTACTGATTTGCGGTCCGCTTTAATTAACGGCCCAGGAATTTCATTATGGCCGAACACTGCTGCCAGAAATCTGCGGTCGCGGCTAAACAGGATGCGCTTTGCTTCCGCCGGACGTGTTCTTTTTCTTGTCACCTGGCCATCGCGTCATCGCGGTTTCCAGCTCGAGGCACGTTCTCGCGGCAGCGAGCTCAAAGTTCCTGCATAGGGGGCCTTGCAATCGCGGATAGACGTCTGTTTAAGGAATATTTTTCTCCTACCTCGCGCGTTTATTATTTCACGTGTTTATCACGCGGCGGAGGAGAGAGGCTATCGTCTGTGGTTGGTTGTTGGGTTTTATTCCAGGCTGCATGAACGCAATATGGTTATTTAGGGGTTGTGTATCGTGGTGGATAACAGAAACGTTGCGTCATAACAGATGAAAAGTATTAACCCCTTGCGGTTGTGTGACGAGGTGAATTTGAGTTTTTATTTTGATTGACATATTTTAGTTTGTACGTGTGAAATATGGGAATGTGTATGTCAGCGTGGATGTGTTATTGGTTCGAAAAGGATGAAAATTTGGAACAGTATTTTCAAACTCGTTTTCTATTGCGAGTTAATTTAATTACGTTTGTAGTTATTCGTGTTATGTGAGACTTGCTTTTTATAATTCGTTAAATAGGGGCTACTTGATATACTTTTTCATCGTGGCGTGCATCCATGACCATAACAGAACCCTAGACGTTTGGGTCGAAAGCATTAAAATCATTAAGTATTAAAATTTTTAACAGGATACCGCTCTGGATCTGAGAGGAATTATTTTTCGTGTCAAACTAGACTATATTTTATTACATTTTACATACGAAGCTTACGTAATTTGGTTCATTAATTGTTTCATCGGATTAGCACGACAACTGGAAAATTGGAAAATCTTTCAACTGATTGCAAGCAAAAATTGAGTGTAAATAACTTTGAATTAAATCACAGTGCGTAATTACTTTTTGACACAATTTTCCAACTTGTTACCGTTTAAATTCGTAAATCGCCAATTACGCGTTTCAATATAACTTTGCCTGCTGATAAACAAAAAATAAATTTATGCAATACGAAGTATTTAATGTGAATCATCAGTTGTTTATACCACACTGCAGTTGTTGACGATCATGTATGAAATTTACAAAGGAATTTTTGAAAAAATTTTCCACGTATCTCGCACAGTTTATTCTCTTATTGTTCATACTACGTTTAATTCTTCTGTTTTCGCGTTTTCCAGGGTCTTTGACATCTTTCCTCCTTTCTGTGTACCTTTGACGGGACCACGATAGAAAAGTTCCTTCAGTGACAAAAAAATTCGCGTAATTCACGTGAAAGTCGGGAGAGGATGAATATTCGAAAAGCGAGCTCTTCGGAACAAATACCCGAGTGAAATTTAATTTCCGCGATCAACGAAGTAACATACACCATACCCACACGCCCTTTCCTTCGGTGAGAGATAAAAGCATCGAAATCCACGAAACACCTCTCCTCTCGCCAACATCCAGCCCAGATATCACCGAACGGACGAAACCCTAATAATTCATCGGCCGGCTAATCGCATCTGCCCTCGTGCAATTCTCATAAGACACGCGTGACACGCGAATCCCGTATTTAATTCGAGGTACGAACTTCCTTTTCGCTGCCGCGCAAACGCGAAATTCAGCGCTCTCTGTGCAAGATTTATCATAAAACAGGGTCCCCCGGAAAAAGAGGAGAATCGCGCCGACATCAAAGAAGAGAGTAGGTCGCTTTTTATGCCGCGGAACGAAAGGGAAGAGAAAATGTCGGACAGAGGAAGAGAGGGAGAGGAGCGAGATAAAAGGAAAAAAAGGACTGGGGGAAAAAAGAAAATAGGAAAAATAGGGAAGGCTGGGAATGATTTTTTTCAACGGCCAAGCGTGTCCCGAGCCCGGGTTTCGAAAGATCGTTCGGCCGTGGCTATCGCGAAGGAACAAAAGCGAAAAGTCGGTGTTCGTTGGCGGGAAGAAAATCGAGTTCGCAGAAAGCGGTACGGTCGAAACGAAATAATCGTCGGTGATATTTCGAGCGTTGCAGGTTCCCCTCTCGCGGCTCGACTCGCCGGCAAAAGTGTTTTGCTGCTGAATTTTTCAGCTCTTCCCGTCGGCCACCTCTTTGAACTATCACGGCTGCAGAAAGACCGCGCCGCTTTTTGTCGACATAGTAGATTTCCGTGTAACGCGCCTTCGCTATCCACCCTCGGCTCCTTTCGCCACCCCTTCAGCCGCGGCCCGCGCCTCATCTCCTCGGCACAATGAATCCAGGACCGTAGCTCGGAGCTTAACTTAAAAGGTCCACCGTATCCGAAACGAGCCCATTCGCGCAGGTGTATCCACTTAGTCGGGCGAAAAGGAGATCAGAAGCTTAACAGCTACCTCGAGGTTTTCGCCACCAGTTTATCCCTCGGGTATGTGTCCGTTTAGGTCTACGTGTGCGTCTGCCTTGCTTCATTTTCTCTCTATTCTATATGCCATACCGCGGAATAAGCAACCGGGGTCTAGGTGTGCGTCAGTTTACACCGCAGTGGTTTGTTGCGCGTTTCTTTGTCTCTGTGTGCTCTGCTTGGTGTTAAGTTGGGGACTATTGTTACGGCGGAGTTGTATACAGGTGGTTCATTGGTGTTTAGGGAAATATAGAGTGGACCGCGGCAGCCGGTGTGGATTAATATGGTTTCAATTTGTTTTCGGGCATGCTTGTGGCATCCCTGTTTTGCCAACCAGGTGTAGAGGTGCATATGTACGTAGGACAATAGTGCCTCACATTTTATGCGTTCTTTGTGCAGGGTCTTTCGTTTGTCTTGGGTTCTTTGACGTCTTTTTTGTAATTACTTGTGCTGAGAATTTTGTCCTGAGAATTTTTAGGATATTTGTGGTATTTGTTTTATGAATCAGGTGACAGCGTGGTGTTTGTTATACAAACATTTTCTGATTAGTCGCGTTAAGCAGTGGTACTGTGAGTATATAAAATCTGGCAATTCATCTGTGCTAAATAGTGTTTTATTTAATAATATTTTTGGATAACCTCGGTTTTGTCGTTGAAGAGTTACAGATCACTCTAATTCATCGTGCAATACGATATATCACGAAACGCGATATTTTCCGTAATCACTTAGCGTTGATTCTATATATAAATAAATTAAAAATAAATAGTACAGTAGATACATTAGATTTTGTGGGAGAATTCATTGATTTGAGTAATATGATATACATATTATTTATATTCAAGGAATCATAAAAAGCAAATTACTAATATTTTTTGGGAGTGTGATATTTTTCAAAGCAAGTGGGTAAATGTAGTGACATTTGATACTACTATAACTGCCACGTAGCTTCTTTCTTAAGTTTAGGTTCACTGAAACACTGAAGGAAACGTTCTTTTACAACTGATACCAATTACTCTTGGCATGAATCAGAATAAACATGTCTAATTCAGTTCTAATTTAAATGACGAATTAGACTCGTCCGTAACTGAGGCAAAACAAGTGCATGGTGACTCTAAGACGTCAAATGTACCCAAGGGATTATCAGCTAACACTGGTATTAATCTATTTTTATACTAATTAACTTTCCAATTATTAAGTCCAATTTACTAGATAAATTATTAAAAATGTCGTCTTTGTTGACATCGTAGAATACTTGCTCACGAATCATAGATTCTTCATGAACTATATTAATCCCACCATGTATCGACGCATTAATTATTCTCCCGGAAGATTCGCATTTTATTCGGAATAATTATTTCTTTTACGTGACCCCGTAAATAAAAGTCGAGCGAACTGAAAGTTTCTAGAGGGTTTGGTCGACCTATCCAACATTGTGACAACAGTTCGTGGCGAGGCCATTAGGTAAAGAAATTGTCGAGTGCACGCGTTCTAGACGAATTGAACTTTACATTCAATTCTCTCGAAAACTAAACTTCTTACAAGAAGTTTCTACTTTATTTCTGATTTATTTAGCCCGTGCTCGGCGGTATTGCGTGCCCTGTAAAGAAGAATCTCCATATTCTTTATCATTAAGAATCTCGAAGAGGATACACGTGACATTTTACACGGGTCAGCTTATATTCTCTCTCGTTTTGCGTTATACGCGCTTCGCAAAGCTTCTTTTTCCTTGCATTTTCTCATATCCAGCTTTTCCTACGGTGTATTGGTTTATCCGTATTTTTCTATGAATGCATTTCTGTTTACTTGGCAGAACTCATAACGTACATGCTTATATTCGCCTATATTCCGCCCATCCTCGAGCTTTCGCGCATACGTGTTATCTCTCTACGTATTTATCAGCGGCCGTATCATCGACCCTCATATTCGCGTGTTTGGGTACACACTCAGTCACCTTAAATTGGCCTCCTTAACAGATGTCCTGGCCATCATCTTGCTGCGAGATGTTTCTCGAAAATTCCACTTTATCTTATAATATCGTCGCTATATCTTTGTATCCGAGAAATTTCATTTTTCCCAATTTTACGTTTGAAACTTTTGTTTCCGTTTGGATTTTTCGTGCGCAATGTGGGATGCAATTGATAAAATTTTTTTTTTACCAAACTTGAACGCTTTGTAATATTATTTTTGAAAGGTTCTTTAAATCGTAGATGTTGATATATTTTTGTAGCAACTTGTTACTGATGTATATTTTCTTATTTTGTTTTTAAAAATTATGTGTTTTGTTTTACATCTTGGAGATGATGACATTTACAGCAAAGTCTATTATTGGTTAATAAAAATGTACCTTACTATTAAATTAACATTGTATCTCATATTTTTTTGATATTTCTATTTTTGAAACACAATCGTTTAGTTTTATTACAAATTGGAATATTGTCTTAGGTATTTTATTTTTTTTTTGAAATCAACGAATGAAGTTAATATGAGCTCAGAATGAACAGAATTAATTATTATGTTACTGAAAAGTGCTTCAAATCTTGAACTCCTTTTTCTGCTTAATGGATATCGTACAATTATAGCAACATACACATGTATGATATTTACATGTTATGCATTGTTCTTTTGTAGTTTATGTTCGTATTCAATCAATTCAGACAAACTATAAAAATATTCATAGGATACGTTCGATTATTTGCACCTAGAATTTGACCTAACCACACATTTTTCTTTTTTACCCTAATCTCCATCACTAGAATTTCATTTGTGCCTCATAAACATTGAATTTTATTTCATTTCACGTTCACAAAATACATTTTATTAAATGCTGTAACTCATACTAACTTCACAAATGAGAATACAAACAGCTATTTGCTGTCTATATTATCCATCTCCATATAATTAAATATTAGTACATTCGAAAAGTCATTTCATTTTTTTTTTTTTTTCTTTTATGCGGCTGTTAGGTCCTCTGTTGAGAAAAAACGAAATGCCTTTCCTACCGACCTAATAGAAGACAAATATTTTCTACCTAAATTTCACGTTTCCCACGAATCTTCGTTGCTCCAAGAGGCCTATACTCCATTCCAACGCTGCTAACCCGAAATCGCGTGATCCCACGCGAAACGTTCTCGTCGAAATACAAAATCTCCACACACCCCATTAACATTCGCTTAACTATTAAATTTCCAATCAACTGGAGTGATAAATTCGCGATGCGCCATCCCCGGGCAGAATGCCGTCGTACACCGATAAAGTCGAAGTTACCCTGTCGTGAACCGCGTTCCGCTTGTCATCAGCCAGCGTTTCATGGTTCCTTGCCGAGGCCAGAGCCACTGGACTGGCCGGGTAGTCCGCTCGTATCGAAACCGTGTCCATAAAAACCGTAAAACAGAGCAGACCAGGGTATCCCTCTCTAATTCACGGCGACTCATCCGGTATACAGGGGCATTAGTCTGCCTGGTGTTCCGTGCGCGTGCACGTTTTCCACGTATCGCTGTTTGCATTTGCCCGCGTTAAAGCTGCTTTATCCAGAAGGTCCACGCGTGTGTCCAAGCAGGTCGCCATTATTCGTTCGTCCAGAAATACCTGCAGCTTCGGCCTGGATAACCCTATTTCACCGTCCCTACTTGGACCCCTGCAGCTCTGGAAGTCTCTTCCTCCTCCGGCAGGAAAACGGTGTCTCGTGTAAAATCTAATTCTGACAGCCTCCCCCGCACGGCCGTCCCTAGACCCTGCTTAAGGGAAACTTTTTAAGTGAAAAGCTCGTGCTCTTTTCTTGCTCCCGGTCCCCTCTCAGGTGCGAGCAGGGCGCTGCATTCTCCTTTCAGCAACGGTATTTGTTCGGGATTTTTAAGAATTACCGAAACGTGCTCTGGTATTCTTGCCTCGAGTTATCTCGGTGAACTCACCTCGCTAATTTTTTCCGGCTTCTCTTTCTCCTTTTTCTCCCCTTTTTCACTTCTTCTCCTTGGCTCGCTTGGTATCGTAGCGGAGAGCGGATTGGTTGTTCTAGTTGGGTTCATTTTCCTCGGATACGGGAAGGGAATTTGTTGGTTGTTTTGTTGGTTTTGTGGCTTCGGTTAGTGGTGGTGGATGAGAAGATCAGTTTTATGGATGTCGTGTTATCTGCGCGATGGTTTTTGTGTCACCCACTCGCGCGTTCGCGTGATGGACAGATATTATCGACTTGGTTGCTTCGTTCGATAATGAGACGAAAATTCGTCAAATCTTTGTTTATTTTGTCGTTGTTCTGAACCATTGTTGGCTAATGAAGAGAATAAGTCCAGGAATATCGTAGTTTTTATGCAATCTTGGCAAAATTAGGAAGGAAAAATTTGTTGATGATTTACTTACCGGGTTTAAATAAATAGGTATGAGAAGTTGAATTTGTTGATTTTATGGTATTATTGATGCGATTCTTTTGAAAGCTTTGGGAAAGGTAGAAGAGTTATGAAGATTGTTGGTGTAAATAGGAACATAAATCATCCGAGCTTGAGATTGTCTCCCAGGTGGAAATGTGAGACGAATAGAGGAGATACTTTTAATATACAATCACTCCGTTTAGCTTTGGACTATTTTCAGCTTTGAAAAATTGCTCTTTAAACGTGCAAAAATTGTAAACATTTTGGATCTTGGAACATTTGTATTCTCGATTGTATCATGAATACGATATTGAATTTTAATTCTGGAATTAAAAAATCACATAAAATGACCGGTTTCAAATTTATCGTTTTTTTCAATTATCGGGTGCATGCAATTGCTCTCGTAAAATTTATATTCGCTTTAATTGAGATAGAATCGTAATTGTATATACGTGTATCTATTCGTTTTTAATTTTTTAATTTGTGTCAATTATTTTACAATATTAGTATTGGGTATTCCATTTAAATAGTGTTTAATTAATCATAAATTACTTATATGTTTAGGTATGTATTACACGTCAGTAGTTTTCGCTTTAATATGCTAAAGAAAACAGTATGTAGATGAATAATTTAAATCCTTGCAGTTCTATTTCTGTATAAATTTTGTAATTTATACTCGCATAAAATTTTATGCTCTTCATACTGGGTTAACTGGTTTAATTCTTAAAGACAGGATAAAGGAAAAAGTGTATTTTCTGATTTAAAAATTTAAGATCTCATTTTCTTTATTAAGAGGACATTTGCTAATCTGAAAGTCTCTTTATGGTTTTGCGCGCATTTACACTAAGTAAATGAAAATGTAGCAGACGGACTTTGTATTTCAGATGTTTATGCGTAGAAACACGCTTAGCTCATTTACATTTTTTACATCAGTTAACTTTTTCGTTTAAAGTATAAATACAGAAATTTAAATATAAAACAATGTAAATTTTTAAGAAGGAAACATAAATCTGCGTGGACTGTATTACAGACACCATTTTTCAAAAGGATTCGATCATTTCTGATATTCATGATTTCTGTGGAAGGAAAAAGAAAAAAAGAAATGTAAAACAACGTAATTTAATATTTCTTGCGTATAGCAAATTTTCGAAAACATTTTAATACATTATTGGACTTTTCAAATATTGGGTTGTTTTAATACGGTGCGAAATCCATTAATGCTTCATCTCTTCGTTACGCAATTATCTTCTCGCGTATTTACAATGTTTAAAATAACTACGAGTTCGAGCATCAAATCAACATTTTCACGTTAAAAGCAGAATCGAGTCGAAAAATTTTGAATAAATGCGTATTAATAATTATAACCTAACCTTTTAGCATATCTTCATACATATGCGGTTTTTAAATGTCTGGAAATTTCTTCAAGTAAATTACTCTAAATTTCTGATACTCTAATACGCAATTTTAAATTTTCACGACATATGTGCATTATAGAAAATACTATATTATTTTAACAAATAATTTACTACGATTTATAATTCTTAATTTATTATCTCTTATTTATTATTTATTATTTATTATTATTAACATTTGTAACGATGAATAATATATATTTTACAAAATAATATCCTCGAGAAAGTGAAGGGAAAATAAAAGAAAAGAAAGAAGTGAATTGTTAGTCGAGACATGGTCCGTTCGCTGTAAATAGTGACACGAGCCATACAAGATGCAGCGGTTTTCTCACGCTGCAATTTCTTCGGAAACGTCTTTCGCGCAATCTTTCTCGACGTTGCGCGAAGTCAGAAACGTTCCCATGTGGAACGCCGCCGCACAGGCGCAACGCGGCATAAATCTTGCGATGAGAAATAATTTAACGTAGCCTGCAGCGATATTATCTGATACAGGGTCGTAATGCAACCGACTCGTATATTCCTGACGTTTATACGTTTGGCAAATAAAAAGTAAGAAATATTATTCAGCACGGCGTAACAGACATGCTACCTGCTAGAAAACGCATTACCTTTGCAGCTTTACGACTTTCCTGAAAAGTGTCGCGGAACTGTCCCGTAAAAGTTACGGGGAAGCGGTTGTCATACACCGTGAAATTGGTGGAGTTTCAAAAAGGTTGTTACCGTATCGGGTTCCGCGCTAGGAGCTACGCGCAATTTGTCGCAGATCCAACGATCAATTTGGAGATGCAATGGACCGTGGAAAAAATTACGTCGCCTTCGCGCGCCTGCGCGCGCACATGTGCCTCTCTCCGTTGGCGCGAGTTGCGCGCGCATCGTTAATGGCGTCGGCTCGTTCTCTCGTTCCACGTGTCAATCATCCGAATTCCTCTCTGTACAAATTCGTGAGTTCTTCCAGTGACGTGGTACTCGTTTACGGTAATATCCTTCGATGCGAGTGTTTGTTTAAGTTCACGTTTAGTTTGAATTGCGCTTTGGATATGATTTAGATTGTGTTACACCAGAGACACGTGTCTACTTTAACCTGTCGTTTTATTTACTTTACGAGCATCCAGATACGACGTGTTATCTTTCTAGAAAAATGTTTACGATCAATTTCCCGCGATTGTGTGTTCTGGAATGAGTGGTTTTAGTTCAGGTTTAATAAAAGTTCGGATAATTCTTCGCTGTGAAGGTTTCGTTTAATAAGCTGTTTACGTATACCGTAATAAAGCGAAACCGTTTTTGAGATTGGAGTGACTGTGAATGGAAGCGAGCTGTTATTTGAAAATCCGAAAGAAAAACGAATCGTGTACACATTCAGAAACGTGATAAAAGCAAAGCTGTACTAGGTGAAGTTGTACCGTGTGCTTGTTGGTGGGATTATCAAGGTATTATTTGCCACGAAGTCCATTAATCTAATGAAACCATAAATTCTGGAAGTTGCCGTGCACAATTAAAAAAATTGCAAAATACCGCAGCGTTAAGGTGATCATGAGTTTCGGGTCGAAAGGGAATCATAATCCAACGCGATAAGTCTGGTTCATGTGTTGAAATAAATGCACAAAAGAGGTGCATAACATTGACTGTGAAATTTTAAAGCAGCCATTGTGTTTCACAGATATTGCTCTATTCGACTACCAATTATTTAGGTTACTGCAACGTCCATTGTCAGAAATCTTCCATCCGTGAAAAGTTGAAAATTTTTCGTTCATGTTGATTAAATTTTTCATAGAAACGAATAGAAAATATTATATAACCGGTGTAATGAAATTGCACGAAAAATGGGAAAAAATTCTAAACAGATACGGAATCTGCATTTCGTGGTAATACAAAATGCAAAATGAAAACGTTGAATAAGCTTTGTGTGCTTGAAAATGGCTGAAACTTTTCGGATGATCTAATATATTAAGCTACGTATAATATATTTAGATATGTATATCAATTGTTTGAAATGTTTTGAATGTTTGAAAATTCTTGGAATATTTGTTGATGGTACTACAAAATTTTGAAACGAAAGGTGAGCCTTGTTATTTTCTTTTATAGAATTGTATATTTTGCATGAGTTACTAATTAATTATAAAAAAAGTATTAAATTATTTATGGTAGAAAACATTTAATTTCTTGCATATTTTAATTCTATTGTTGATACTAGTACATCTATTGTCACGTGTTATTTTTTTCTCTTTCTTCCTTATTTAAATAAAGAAAAGAGAAAAGACGTAGAAATTTAATTTAAAGGAATTATATTATTTCTTGCATAATTTTGCGAAATAATTTCTAAAATAGGGCAGCGGAAATAACGAGCTGATTATATAACTATATATACTCTACTATATACACTATGTATATCACTATATATAGATGTTTACGAACATCTCGATAGTAATCATAATAAAAAATTGAATTTTAACGTGCTATTATTTTAGTTCATACAATTACAAAATAAACTTATTTTCTCGGAATTAATAACGTCATTAATATTGTCGTATCTTCATCCTTCAATTTATTACTTTCTATCTATACAACGTACATCGCGTGCGATTTATCCACCTTGACATTATTTAGACCACTGTTACGATTCATGCACGACAATTTCTTGAATGTGTCATCTCACACGAGAGAAACACCGATCCCACACCTTACCATTTTCAAGATTTATTGCATGTGATTTCGAAGCTAGTCTTTTGAAATCCCTGCCTGTTTCTGTTCTCGTTACGTACACGTCAGTCGCTATTGAACGTACAGACGTCAAAACCCAACGTGTCATATGACCCAGGGAAATGCGAACTTTCTAGGTTTGCAAAGTAATTTCTGTATCCCGACTATTGTCTGTAAATTGCCACGAAAGAATAATAGCAACGTATGGAAGTTTGCTGAGTTCGTCGATTTTTAAATATTTTATTTTTTCTAAGTATCACTTAGAAAATCAATTTAACTTTGAAATTTCTCTCACTTGACATCAGGAGAAATAATTTGCTGTGTGTTACTTCATACTAATACCATATAACTTTTACAAAATTTTACAAAATATACCATAATTGCAAATGAGAGACGATATTTGATATACATAATTACGTTTTTATCTGAATAGATCTCAGTATCTCAGTACGAAATAATTTTTATTTCAACAATTTTTTTACACCCTTGTAATTTGAATTGCAATGAGTATATCAATTTCTATTGGGACACCTTCTATATTCAAAAATCTTTCTGATATTGGTATCCTTTAGCATTGATTAATTACTTCTCCAAAAATTTTTCTATTCCCACAACCTAGAACACAATCAAACTATTTGTCATAAAATACACGTTAAAATACCCGAATACAAATACAAAATTCACGAATGCACGTTGTCTTTTATATTTATTTACTACTTTTCTTATATAATCTTCCCCATAATCTTAGTTCTTTTACACGTAGCTCTCCTCTGTATATCACAGAACGCAACAGATTGATGCACACCTCGGAAAAGCACAAAATATAACTACATAGAAGAAACTATGCATTTGCTTATTCTCTGGTTCCAAGAGAAAATAAAATGCAAACGTATACTTCATATCTTACACTATCAATCTTCCCTTCTACTTCTTAGTTTACATTTCTCTTATCCGAGTTCGAAAAATTCCGAATTACGAAAAGAGGTTTCGAATTCCCTTGACACCTTGGCTACAATATCGCGTGAGAGTAGTAATAAGAAAGTCGGGCCAAACACAAAGGTAACGTGTGAGAGGCGTGATTTGTAGGTGGGATACAACGTAAACAACAGGGGTCAGGCTCGTGGTCAATTTTCGTCGATGCCTTTCTATCTAATAAGTTGCGTGTTATTCTTCGCCGTATTAGCGTGGCTTAACTAATAACAACTAATGTTTAAATGACAAGTGCTGGATAGTGCCACGTCCCATCGAAATTTCGACAGTTTTCGAATGAAAGTTCAGTTAGTAATATTTAGTTTACACGCTCACAATTTTTCCTCGTTCTAAGAAAAATTTAGGGCGAATAATAGAGTGATCCATACCCAACGGTAGAGAAATCATTTCGAAGATACCTGCGCATTTATTTTATCAAGGAAATTAGTAATTTACATAGCTAGAAGGTTAGTAATTTAGACGTGCTTCTGCAGCTTTCAACGATTATTTTTATTAACACTTTGCGGACGAGAAACGAAGCTAACGATAAACCGAGTGTATATGAAAGAATTAAAAATAACAAACCGTGGGAAATTTTCCAAATTAAAAGTTATGCACAACATTGACGACAATGTTAACATTATTTTTCGCTATATTGCAAGCAGCTTTCGCTCTAAACAATAAACATATTTCCACGTATATTATGACATTCGTCCTCAAAGATCGTCAGCCTCGTGGTTAATTTTCGCCGATACTTTTCTACCTCGGTTACGTGTTACTCTTTAGCACGAAATATCTCGACGTGTGACTGATTTCGTTGTTGATCACGGCACGCACTATTGGAGCTTAAATGGTAGACCAAGGGTTAACCGTGCCTTACACCGAGATAGCCTGACAGCCGATAATCCCGAGCTACCTATCGGACGTTGCACTTATTAAATTCCCTCTGCCGATTTCTCTCGATGGATCCCGAGACGAACTACAGACTTGGACAGGCTTCCACTCGCGATCCATGGTGGTTGCCGCGCTGAAATGGACACCGTGGAACAACGCGCGGGCATTAAGCGCGGGAAGCAGCCGCGCTACGTCGAATTTATGAACGTACGTGTGGCAGAAGGATTACAGGGTCGTACTTACTGTAAGTCTGCCATCTTGCCTGCCGGGAGCCGACGTTGCGTTGGAAACTTTGAAATTTACGAGGAAAACATGTCCCCCGCGATAAAGTACAGCAACTCATAAACGAAAGATAAGGGGTTGGATGGTGCGTGGACCAACTGCGAAGGGCACGAGGTGTAGAGAAAGGAGAGCCAGCCCCGTGGCGGGGTGAGAAAGGGAGAATTTCACGTTTCGCCTCGTCGTCGTCGTCGTCGTCGTCGTCGCTACGAAACTCCATAGACGCGTTTCACTCCATGAACGTGGCTGAGGGGTTGGGTAGGGGCCAGCACCGACGTTATTATGGGGATCAAGGGTTCACCTGGGTATTGAAACGCTGCTCCGTAACAATGGACGATCTACGATCCGACTGTAGAGATCCCACGCCGCAGCCACGTTTCCCTCTCGTCGTCTCTCTCTCTCCCTCTCTCTCTCGCTCTCACCGCCATCCGTATACATCCGTCTCTGTCGCACTGGTTGGTCCGTCCTCTTTCTTCGGTCGCTTTTACTGCCAACGAAGAAAACTTTTCCTATCTATGACCATTCCCCCTGACGTCGCTCTTTCGAAGGTAACCTCGGCTGTTAAGAGGCTGGCCTATCTCGCCAGCGTCTTCCTTCGATTCGATGAATTTTATAGGCAGACCTTTGCGCCAGGCCGGCTTCTTCTCTTTCCCTGAAAGATCTTTTCATCCGACACGCTTATCCTTCGACCAGCTTGTTTGCATCTCGGTCGAAGCTTCGTGGCAGTCTCTTTATCGCGATGGATAATCGATAGGTCTCGGCTGCTGGATTGAATTACTAATTGGTAATTACTATCCCCGTTATTGGCTTTTGATACGATGAATTAACGCAAAGGTAGCTCGCACGGTATAATGAGGACGTATCTTTCGCTTATGGGCCAGTGTAATGGGCTTTTGTTGAAAATTCTATGGGTAGCGGAACCCGCTCGGACGGGGTGAGAGGTTACGGTGATGCTCTGTTCTCGATGCTTGTAGGAATTCATTCTGGGCACCCGTTTTCTTCTTTTCGCGGGTTCGAGTAGTTTTATTGGCAATTCGATGCAGGTTCGGGGTGAGTTATTGAATCTTTGAATCGTGCATCGGAAAAGCATTTAATTTTAGTTTTATAGTGTATACGATATAAATTGTTAGAAAGAAAGCAACGTGTCCTATTTTGTGATTCGTATACAGAGTGATCTATGAATTTCTACGTTTAGAAGTTATTTTTCCTTCGTAAATTCGAAGAAAGTTGTAGTCAAATTAATATAATCCTTCCTTAATTTTAATAAACGTTTGATTCAATGGATTATGCAGTTTTATTTTAATGTGCTTTCGAAAAATCAGAAAATTTGCGATCTATCCTCTATATCATAAATTAAGAATCTATGTTGAAGCATGTTAAGTATAATTTTACATCGAAATTTGTCAATATGAGCTTTGATATGAGCAATTTATAACTGAGAATCAGTTAAAGTAGGGTATATAAAATAGAATGAATAGTAGAAAGAGAGAAAGAATGAGAAATTACAAAATTTGTTTAGATTAATTATATGCATATTACGAAAAAGACTATAACGGAATTTTTAATCAAATTCAGAAATAATCTCGTGATATATATTTAGATTAAACATGTTTTGAATTTTAATGTCCACCTTATTGTCTGTCTAATTATTAACTAACGATTTCCTAAATTCATTCCCTTTATTGATCTATACGAGATTAATTAGCCGCAGGCTGTTAATGTAAATTGTAGAAACGCAAATTGCGGCAATCGTTTCAGGGAATAATAATAATTAACGAAGCAGTCAATTAGGTGACCGGTGAGTTACTCCCGTGAGTTTAGCCGTGTCGCTCGACTTACTTTCGTTTAATTTATTGCTGTCCGATAATTAAACTCCAGTCAAATAAGAGTGGTCGCTTGGACAGCTAATCGATTGAAATTTAACGGTTTTAACAAACATAGCCGATGCAACGACGTGCAACCTGGTAAGAGGATACAACCCGGTCGAAATAACCACGCGCCACGAGTTTAAGTTCTTGTATGAAAATTTATGCCCGGGTCTGTGCTAATTGCAAATTCACGCGGCAATAACTTCCGTTAACTTCTTAGTTCCGGACGCGTCGTTGATAACGCGCAACTTATGCACTTCGTCGAACTGTTTGCTCCTTGGCCCGTGAAATTGTTTGTAATAATCATGTTTAGTATTTCTTTGTAGTTGATGAGAACTTCCTGTACCTATTCCTCGATTAACGCTCTCGGGTGTAATTAATCGGAATTGTCGAAGCAGCTCGGGAAATATTAGAAATGATGGCAAATATCGGATTTGAAAAATTTTTCAAAGCGATGGAGAATATGGAATTCGGGAAATATTGAAAATGCTGGGAAATATCAAATTTGAGAAATATTGGAAATATCGAGGTGTATGAAATTTGAGAAATATTGGAAATATTGAAAAATATGAAACTTGACGTGAATTGAAAACGGGACGGAATGAAAACAGCTGTGAGATTGTTATTGTTACGAGGAAAGAAAACAAGTCACGTAGGAAATGTAAATGAAACGTGGTTAATGATGTACACTATGGATAACATTCGGAGTTTTCATTTACCGAATAATATTTATTTTTTAATTTTTAATATCGTTAACATATTTACACTAATACTTACACGTTATCACAAAACTTCAATGTGCATACGTATGCTTCCTATCTGCCATAGTTATTCTCTTCGTTCCATGTATTCGATAACGGAAAAGTTAGGTTATCTTTGGTTAACTGTAATTTTAAACGGCAATTAAATTTCATTTGTGCGTGGATCACATGATACAGCAATAAATATCATTACAGACATACTTGTTCACTTTGCGTTCGATCATTTATGCGATATATTTAAACGTGGATGGCGTTATTTCGAACTTTCCATAAAGCAAAAAAATATATCTAAAAGGGCTATTAAAATTTGTTAAATAAGTAATATAGATTTAAACATCAAAGTAATATCGCGTATTCGCATTTCGTTTAATTACTCGTTTTCAAAAGAGAGGTCACGTGAACGCAGATGGCGTTGCTTGCTACAGCCGCCATTAGCCGGGAAATATGAATTTAAAACGTTCATTAGAAACGAGATTTACTCGTCTAAAGGCAACGGATTAATTTCCACGCCCAATAACCAATTTATATCTCCGGAAAAACTTTTTCTATTAAATTCGAAAATACATCTCCACCTACCACAGACTTTCTACGTGTAATAATTTCCTCGCTTTCAACCCGTGCAATCTCGCTTTATCAGCTTAACCTTAATTCGTTATTTCTCTTCATTTCGACGTTCCTTTCTTCTTGCCGATCGTTCGACCAGCCAAAAAGTTCCCGAACTACTGTTGTACAGAGAATGAGCCGGCCTAAATAAAGCTGCGTCGGTGTAACCATTACTCACAATTAGGTCCAGTTTTTCAATTAAGCCCTAAGCCAGACCTTGGCTTCAGCTCATAAATATGTATAAACTAAAGCAAGCTTTTTATTTCAGACATTGCTGGTCGGTTGCTTGGGACTTAATTGCAAAACCCATCTTGTTCAACTAAGAAGCGTTGCCTTACTTGCCTTGAGTTACTGAATCACTTCACGCTTCCCAACATAATACACAACTGACTATCTTCAATCATAGATAGTTCTATTCTCGTTTTCATTCGCTGCGCTTCGTATTACATGCTGGTAATGAGTAATCATGCAGAGAGGATTAGATTTGGAATTTGAAATATGTATATAAAAATATCAGATAGAATGTTAAATAAATTAAATGTTACACTGAATTTAATTAAATGTAAATTTTCTTCTGATACTATTTTAGATGTTGACATCAATTAATTTATAGAACGGGAGTTTTGAAATAAAAAGAATTTATTCACTTTATTGAGGACACTACATCTGGTACATATTATACATATAGTTTCTGTTTTTCGATCTTTCTTTTTTTTTCAATTTGTCTTGTTTGTTCGAGATTAAAAATTATAATTTACTGGGTTACAAATGTTTTCTTGGCCATATAGTTAGGCGATAGTACAATTATTCGTTAAAAATGGAATTTACGATAAAAAGAATTTATCGAGCTCATGTAATTAGAGGAAGTATATCAACCATTATATGTACAAGTTCTTTTGTTTCTCAGTTTTCTTTGTTCTCTATCACGTATAGGTGTACAAATTCTACTAAAAATTTTTTTCCGTCCCGTTACTTTATTTTAATAATGCAATTCTTATTTATTATTTATATTGTTTCGATATTCACCTGGTTTTGTAATTACATTACCCGTAGTGGATGTAACATGATTCATATGTCGCGAGTTTGCATTTTTGTTCAAAGAAAAACATATGTCAGTCCACGAAAAGACATTCAAGGGAATATGCAGATGTAATTTAGGGGCTGAGTTCGCAGACTTGTTATGTTTCCTCGCAATAAATTATACGGAATCAGGTTTATTTTTGTTGCATAAAATTTCCTTGAAATGTCCACCTCTTTCCTTTTTCTGTCTTTTCAGTATTGTGCCTCTCACGCGACGACAAATTCAAATGAGGTCTTTGAAAAGTTTTTAGAGGATTCGAAGAGTAGTTAACGTGGTTGTCTTATAATAAATATAATGAATTTTGTTTAACATATGAATTTTTAGATCAGCTTCATATATTTTGCTCTCAGTGATAGCAAGAGTTGTTTATTTTAATACGATGCTTCGCAATACGAGCAAATTATATTTATAGATATATAACTAGAAATAAAACTACTTAACATTTAAATATTATGGTATTAAAATATTAATTTCTGTCATTTAAATATTAGACAATTAAAATAAGTTAGGTTATTTAAATATTAATTAATACGATATAACTTGAATAATAACTGTTTAAATATGCTGTATGATGCATTAATTTCTTCCTTTCGTAATAAGATTGACTGTACTGAAAATTTTACAAATATTACCACTTGTTATGCGATTTAATTTTGGCATTAAAAGTGAGTAATGTTCAATCTCCTTAAATAACAATTCAAATTTCGAGAAAAGATTATGAAGTTCATAAATATTTACGATAGAAGAGGATGAAATAAAGAATTCAAAACACGTATGGCGAGAGTTAAATATATCTCCGTGTATATTCATGTTCTCGTAACATAATTTCATCATCATTAAATAATTTCGCTTGTAATAAATTCAAGTGCTACTTCGTTAATTATATCGCGATAAATCTGTTACGTTCCAAAGTTACACGGTAATAAACTCGACTTCACCAGCCATTAGGAATGTTTCACAGCAGTAACAAGGAATTAATTATTTCGCCACTTGACCCATTAATAGTTCATTCGGTTCAACATTCGCAATTAATCGAATATTCGATGTCTACCAGCAGCTAATGCGTATATAGATCACGTGTAGTTTAAATAATATTAGAGGAAATAATTGAACTGAAAATCTGGATATTATCGTAACATTTCATCGAAATATATATGAATATATGAGATTTTGTTTCACATATTTTTAACTTATGTTTATTTGACGTGTAAGACCACTTTCTGTTTATTATATTATTGGCCACCAAGTGCGTACGTCTTGAATATTTTTATTATTCCAAGTTTACTTGGATTAATGATTTAACATAAATGTAATTCGTTAATTACGTTAATTACAGTATCATTCTTCCTGTTTCATGTCAAATAGTTAACACTAGTTTCGTGCCTAGATTAGAGTTTTAGAACAGGAATCGTGTGACCCCTCTATACCAATTCTTCATTTTTATTACTTAATTTTTGGGTCCATGTGTGACGTCTATCCTAAATATGTATAAGTTAATTTATAGAAATAAATAACCGAAAAGTACGAATATCAACATATATTTCTTATAAATTCAAACTTTCGGTGGAAGAAAATAGGGGAAGAAGGTCGTGGTGGATATTGATATCCAAAAGGGAGCCATAAGACAAGAAAGGTCGAGAAACCTTGGTCTAGGTCAACGCTTTATAGCTCTATTCCATTTGGCCTGGTACCCCCTGTTCAATTTATTCGCAATAGAAAGCAATATAATTCTATCTGTAAATGTGACATTTCTAAACGAGCATAGAAGTTCAAATCAATAAACAAAACAAATTTCTCGTATCAATGAATGCTTTCGAATGAAAAATAAACAGAAACAAGGTGCGTACAAGATGTTTTTGTATATCTTTTATTCGAGAGAATAATTCTTTTTTGAAGGAGAAAATGAGATAGAGAGAAAATGATTTTTTCTTTAGATTAGTACGTCTATATTGAGCGCAAGATATTATTCAAATTCTTATTTTCATATGGAAGAAACTTTTTTTTCAGTTTAATACGTTTACCTTGTATTCGGCATAAACGTAAGTGTTAACCTAAAATTAATTTTTATTTTCTCCGTATAAAAATAAGAATTTTCCTTTGACAAGAATCGAATTGGTTTAAAGAAACGAGAAATTTCTCGGAGTGCAGACACACGTAACGACGAGCATTCGTTGTCAATAAACACGAGTCTGACGGGTGATCGAGGCGACGGATACCGGAGACCCGGTTAATCAGGGTTGCACTGTATCTCCTAGCGGTTTCGGGTGACAGGGTGGAGCCGGTTGCATCGCGGAATGGCTTCGACGAGTTTTGTGCCGGCGAATTTCATTAGGAAACCTTGGTTGTTCGATCCGAGGGGTACTTTGCTGGCCCTAGCCCGTAGTGGTGAATCACTTTGCAGCATCGTACGTCGAGAATTCCCGGGCTATCGATACTCGTAAACAGCGTGCAAGACGTAGTTTCGTCTGTAAACTTGGCCGTCGACGTGGTATAGCCTCGATTTCACGGAGATAGTTTGTGTTCCAACGCCTGCACGTTCGTGCTCCTGGCAGGTTTAGATACGATCTTCAAACATGCCACATTGTCGACTTCGATAAAACTTCGATTGCAGATACCGTAATCGATATTCGAGCACGGGCTTGTTCCCTCTTCGCCTCTACATGACGACCGACCATTGACCGGCAATTTCATTCCACGATGAGATAGGATTATTCGACGTTGTAGAGGGATTCTCGGGACAGAGGGCGCAGCTGAATTAGGATGTCAGCGGAGGCCGGCTGAGTTAGAACATTTTTCCGCGATATACGGTTATCGCTTCCTTGAATAATTCAATTTTCAGGGGAAATACATAGGGAAGGGAATCAGGCGGGTTTGTAGCCTAGCTTGAAAGATTCCTCGCTGTTTTAGTAATGCGTTCTTTCGTGCCAGTCGTTTTCTTGTTGGATCTTTCGAGTTAGTAGAGGAATAACGGGGCTTGTGATCTTTATTCTTCGGTTGTGTTTCGTAAAATTGTTTAAATGTTAATTAAATCGAGGTGGCGATTGGAGAATAGCAAACTATCGTGAAGGATGAACGGTGGTGATGTTTATTCGTAGTAATTTATTAACTATGTTACGAAGATGTGCTAATAACGATAAATCTACGAATTATTCAACGACACGAGAGTATAACAAGTCTTCATTTATTTCCATAGTTCTCCTATATTCCTCGCAATGCTCAATACTATACTTACAACGATAAACACTCCGGTTGGCTCTGACTCTATCTCACAATAGGGTCACAATCTCAATCTGCTCGATTCTTACTCACAATCTGTTCTGCCAATCGTCCTCTGCGTACTTTTTATTTCTTTCCGATATTTCCTTTGAGCATGGGAAAATATGACCATGTTAATCTACCAAATATGGTCATGTTAAGGGCCTGATGTGTCTTCTATATTTCGTAAAATTCTAACCGAATGAGAAAAACTGTCGCAATACCGAAAGCTACGTGACACTACAGATTGGAGACAAAAGCGCGACGCCGTTGTTCAGCGAGATCTTAACTACGGTCGTGCATTATACGCATCTCATTGTCCCCGCAATAACACGGCGAAATTCGTCTTGGTTGATAAGAAACATTCTTATCTGGAAGAGCTCGGGCTATTTTCCTCGAAGAAGTTACAGCTGCCCGGCGGGTCCTATGAGAGGGCATAAATCGAGCAGAATGTGGCACGCTAGGAATGGCGACCGTGGCCATTCTCTTCCGATAGACAATCGTACTTCTTCTCTATAACGCATGTGGTGTCAGCGCTTAAGGCTATCGATCCGGAAGGAAATAAGATCTATCCCCGTGCAAACTCGATCTCGATCGATCCTCTTCCATCTCTGCCTCGCCTTTGCCTCCTGGCATACCGTTCTCTCTCTCTCTCTCTCTCTCTCTCTCTCTCTCTCTGTCGCGTCTCTCTTCCTTTTTGTCCGCGTCCTGAATTGAATTATAACTCTTTGCTCCGCATCCATCGCGGTTTCTATGAAGTTTTCGATCGTGACGTGTCAAAAACAGGAAGAATAGGCGTCGCCCGGTGACTACAAAACACCAGTTCCAACTATAAATCAACCAGCCAGGGATCCCTTTCCCCTTTCCACCTGAGAGCCTGTCTCGTGACACAGGCTAGATACTGTGCAGAGCTCAGGAGTTTGCACACGGAAGGAATGTGGGTCTGATTGGTCATGATTCGATAGGGGTCCACCGTCCGTAACGCAATCGTAAAAATAGGTCAGCGGAATTTTGGCCGGAAATCTCGCGTCCAGAATTTCATTTGTACTGCATTGTGCCGCGACGAGAGCCAACAGGATACGTTGAAATTGTAATAGGGTAAATGGAGAGATTTCGTGCGTGAGATGTTGAATTAGCGAGGGTTATTCGATACGAGATAAAATATGTGGTAAAGTAAGATTAGCGCCTACTATGATATTGGAAGTCTAGATTTCGCGAGCATCGAACAGTGGAATTAGATGGAACGAACAGAATTCCCCTTTGTCTCTGTGCCGTCCTGATTGCAAGCTGTTGAGCTCTGCGTAGTGCTTAGGTGAAACTCGACCAATTAACGCGACTGTGAATATTCGATATTTCTCGATAGTCGTGGTCTATCGTGTCCCGTAAATATTCCCGTTTGCTTACAGTTCGACTTTCGTTCTCTTCAGTTTTATTCTCTTCGCGTTTCTTCAGTCATAATAACGAACAACAGGTTTCTTTCCATAGCACTGTTCTTCCACAACCTGAGTTAAGACTTTTCAGTAGCTATTGACATCGTAGATACGATTTTCTTCGTTCAGCGTTCATCAGGGTTTTTCTGAGATAAGTGACTCTTCGTGTGACACTTTTCACGTGTTTGATTTTATGTTTATATTAAATTCCCTTTAGCTCCAGAGATATTTCTCGATTAGAAATACAATCTATAATTGGACTATCTAATATCTCGTTAGGAAGGATTCAGAATGTTTAGAGGAATAATGGAATAAAACGGAATGGATTTGGAATCGTTTAGGTTAGGTTTTGACACGTCCCTGTGCCTTTGATCACAAGGGTACCAGGACTGGTTGATTTATGAATCGCTTGGTAACGCGTGGTGGTGCTAACGCATTCGAACAGTTAGGATAATCCATCTCGGGCAATGCGACCGAATGTATGAAAATCAAGAGTGGAATTCTCGATTGTTTCTCGGACCCTGGGCTCTCGGTGGCTGTACGCCCCCTGTCTGAATTGTTGACAGGATCCACAATGGGGACAAAAACGGGAAATGATTAATCGACGATTCGATTTAAAAGTAGGAAGGATGATTAATTTCAGGCTTCCGTGTTTTCAGCGTTATGGCAGCGTCGCGGCGCAGGTCGTCCATTATTTCACTCACCAAGCATTCGAATTTGTCTTGAGGAAAAACCGGAATGCTTTAGTCACCCGTGACTTTTATTGTATTTAAACGCCATTCTGTGGTATTTCAGTGGTACCTTTTATGTTATTTGCATGAATGTGTATAGAATAACCGATGTGCAGACGGGGATGGAAGTAAGTACTTTCATAGCCAGTGACCTCTACTCAGTTTCCTGGAAGAAGTTGGTTTGCAGAGTCTGTTGTTGCAGATTTCAATTCTTGATATAGGGAAATGAATACTTTTTTTAAATCTTTGAAAATTTTAGTGCCAAAGTAATTGATCGATATTTAGTTTTTTATATTTAAAATAAATTTCAACTTTTTCTTTTGTGATGTTTATTAGTTTGGTAACCGAGTGATACAATCAGAGTTCATTTTAAGATTTCGTTAATAACTAAAAAATGTTTTAAAGCTAGCGATAAAAGTATGTAATAAAACAAAATTTATTTTTAAAACATTTAAACGTATCCACTAACATTAATCAAGCTTCATTTTTATTTTTCTATATATATACCTCCTGATGGATAACGTATACTGTATATTAAATAAGCATATTTCATTCTGCGAAAATTAATAAATTTTTTAATTAAAATACTTAATAAGTTTTCAGGTGAGTTACCTATTTGTCTCTTTCCTTTGCAAAAATGAATTTTGTAAAACAAATAATATAATTTCTTTCAGCGTTATTTACGCACACCTAAATAGTAGAGTCACTTATCCATAATCCGATATTTATTACACCAACACCAAACACGAACCATCTACGTACCCATTTAAAATCTGTAACGCTCTAATATAAACCCGTAATTGCGAAGGAAAACGGCAGTCAGTATTCTGAATCGTGTGAATCGTATGAATATCGGCAGTTTGCCATTTGCGCCGTCGCCGAGAGGCGGCTAGTGTCATCCCGCCGATAAATAAAGCGTCGAGGATCGCGTAGCAGTGAGGGTGGAGTGGGGGCAAAAAGAGAGGCAGTGGCGTGAGGTTGGAAAAAGAGAAAATCGACGAGGATGCGGGCGCCGTGGCAGTCGCCATCGATCCTGGCTGCGAGCTAAATCCTGCTGTTTAAAGCGAAAACGTTCGAGAAGTCACGAGCCTCGGACGAATGTCGCGGTGGACGGGAGCAAAGGAGACGACGCGGCTGCCGGAAGAAAAATCGAGGGTGGTGATGCTGACTCGGCCGTGGCTGCGCGACGAATGAACGTGGTGCGACGGCACGCGCGCCGCCTGGCGGCCAGTGGTGGGGGTAATCGGACCGTAGGGGTCGCCGACGAGTCACGACGTCGCAATATTTGCGATGAGGCAACGTTATTGAAAGGAACGGCGTATTTTATAGCGATTGATCGGAGAGTGGGATCAGCAGGCCGTCGAATCGTTCGTTTAGCCAAGCGAATGGGACAGTTTTGGTGCACTGACACGGTTCGTTTATATTCGGAATGTACTTGCCAAGTTGACACTACGCCGGCTTTACGGCACGATCGCTCCTCGAGTGATCTATGACGGAGAACACGTGACTCGCGAAATGATGGGTCTGGAGGAGGAAATCTCGCGTCACGGGGTTTCAGCTCATCGACGGTGTTTAAATGCAGTGAATAATGGTACGCAAAGTTCAGCAGATTGAGATATGGTTCCATCGGGTCAGCGTGAATATCTGAGTAAATTTGTTTTCGTAGCTTATTCGGATGAAGATTATTCAACCTACATTGTCTGGGGATACTTTACTGCGCATTCAGGCTATTTGTTTGAAATCGTACGTATGGTTAATTTTATTTTATAACATTTCGCGATTAGAGATATTTGTATGGGTGTTATGTTTGTTATGTTATGTACAGATTCTATACATAATATGTCGTAAAGCAGATGAAATAGAGAGATATTCCAATTTATTGAAAACTGAATTATTTTCAAGGTTCTTCTGCTCGATAACTTATCAGTTAATAATAACAAGTACTTATATTATTATGTACGATAATGTAGTAATAACAATACAATCATTTGGATATAATGATAATAATAGCACTTGTTACATTGTTAATACTATTAATTTAATTTTACAAGAATTAGTCCAAATATTTATAAACACTCGATTCGGAAAGAAAAGTTTATATTCTCGAGACTCGGTATATCGCAGGAAGACCACGCAACGTACAACAGCACAGCCGAGCCCAATCTACAAAAGTATCACGTAGCAACGTATCAACTTATTCGTACCTATTCACCTCATATCTGTCCGAAACTAAGATAAGATTTATCCCGACCCTAATACCCCATCTCGACACACATTATTAAACCCCGATGAAAACGGCGTGGTGGAGAACCGGCGAATAAATAGGAAAATCGGTGTCATTAATAACCTTAAGCCGAAATAACGACAGGGGCCAGAGATCGATTTTCCAGCCGGAACAATCGAAAATATAACGTCGACCGGGGATAATCATTAACATAACCTTTCATTCCGTCGTCCCGCGACACCGTGAGACACGCGAACGAAGATAAATTACTTTCTGACTCATGGATCCGCCTATAAGACGATATCCTCCTAATCTTGAAAAACACTTAAAGCCAGGGGAAACGGATTATTCAAATCCCGGCGATGCCTCGACTCTGGATGGCAAACTCATTTGAGAAGCACGGCCGCCGAACGGTGGGGGTTGCAGAGGAAACGGAATCGCCGGATGGCGAACAGCAGAGCTTGAAGGGAGGAGCTGAATGAAATCAGGAACCGGGGTGTAACAGCTCGATACCCACGCCTTTTCGTTCCCGTGTCGCTGCTCTAAGAGCATCCGATTGCAAGCTAAACACTTTTCGTGCACGCACAAACGCCGCCGCCCATCGTACGGATAAACTCTCTGCAAATCGATTTCCCTACGTACGTGTGTACCCTGTTCGTGCTGACACTGATTTCTTAGCCCGACGTCCCTTCCTCTTGTCGCCAGTCCTTCCGTTATCCACCGTTCCCAGGGATGATTTCATACGTGGCAGAAGGAGAGCAGAGATGCACAGCTTCAGTTTTCAATTTATCTCTCGTATAAAAATGAAACAATCTCGAATTCGATCGAATAGTAATCGTCACAAGCCTGAGGATCGAATAGACCAATCTCGATAACTTTTTAAATATTTGCAATTAATGATTCGTTACTTCCGTATAGGGATTTTTACGCATCACGGCTACCAAAAAGGTATTTAACGTGGTAACTTGTTATTCTATCTAGAAAGAAGATGATTTTTTCAGAAATTTAGGTTCTTATAGAGAAGTCCTGTGAAAGGATACAACTTCAATTGATCAAAGCAACAGTGGAATACCTAATACATATATTTTTGGTTCCAGTCAAACTGGACCTATAGTAGAACGTCAGTTACACGAATTTTTATTATACTAACATCCTTCGACCCAAAAAGTTAAGGTTTTCATCTTCTCATTGTCATTGCTTACACCATCTAATTCACTTAAGAAAGTACTCCAAAGTTTGCATCTTAATCCTTGAAGAGATGAAACACATCTGGTAAATACTTTCCAGAACCATCTTATAATTTTACAAATATTATATTCAAACGATACTTGGTGAATCTCTCAAATATATTATCGAGTCGATGTGTCTACAATTTTAAGAAATAAATGACCTTATTAATGGTTCAGTAGGCAAGGTTACCTGGAGTGGTCCTAAGACACCGAGTATTCCAGCTGCCTGAATAGCTAGGAGCTTAGCAAGGTGGTGGTACAGGTCAACGGAGGCATTAGGTCTAAGGAGCAGGAACTCTCGTGTCTACGAGTTGCTCGTGTGTCGTGTCAAGGGTTTATGACACGTCTATTACCATTGAAGATGCAGAGGCTGGGTCCTGCCGGTTCACCTAGCCTATAGAACTGCTGAATTTCTGCATCTAGGTGGTTCTGTTCAGACTTTGGTATCTGGTTCAAACAGTTCCCTATGACGTACGATATTGCTGAACGTTTCCTTCGAAAATAAACTTTTTCGTATCCGCGATGTCAACAAGTAGCTCCTTCTATTTTTCATCTGATTTTTGAGTAGCCTACGAAATTGTACGAATTTGAAATTTACTGTTAGCTTATTCTTCAGATGGTATACAAGAAATCACGTCTAATAAAAATGGGGAATTAGAGAATAGAAAATTTTATTTCAATAGTTACGCAAATTTGTAGTTTAATAATGCTTTTGACACGTTCGGTATTTATTCGTAAATTGTTTGTATCGAATTTTCAATTGACGAGATGTTTACGAAAAACATTAAAAATGGAATTAGCGAATAATAGCCTTATTCTATTTGGAAATTATTCATTTGTTCGTGTCTGTTAGTTATATCTTCGTATAAGGTTGCTTCAATTTCCTCATTTTCACGCAGTTTTAGGTAAATGGAACGCGAAAGCAATTTAGTTACAAAAGCAGGAAAAATAACCTTACGGTAGCTTTAGGGCGGTTTCAGTTAATGGCGGTGAGATTAAAATAAATACCCGTAGATACGTCTGTTTTCAGTACGACAGAAATATTCATATTAATACCAAAAACCATAACGTTGCTTTGTGAACTAAGGAGGCCGTACTAAACATATTTCGTGTTTTAAGTCACCTATTTCCAAATTTATACATTAGGAATTATGTCCCGATTTCGAAATAAAATCTCACCGAGTTCTGCTTGAAATCGATAATAAAAATTCTATTTCCATCAAATATAAAAATAATATTTGAAAATCCTCCGTAAAATTTACATTACGGATTTCTTTGATATTAAATATTATTTATGCACATAAATCTGTAGCATGGAAATATTTCCTAATTTATTGAACATATGTACCTAAGTACAGTCTTTCGTTTCGCATAATATTACAAAATACAATACAAAATTTTAGTACGTTTCATGAATATATATTGCAAAATAATTTCTCGTTATTAACATTAATTCCCATGACATTATAACTGTTTGATCCTCTTTATTATTAAATTTAATTTTGCTGATTGCACTTTACTTTTTTATTTAGTTTACATTCGAAAATAAGTGGAAAAGATAAGGTTGACCCCTTCAGTTACAAAATTGCATGAGACTCGTGGTAAGGAAATTGATCTATACATGAGTGCGACGGTTGACAAGCATAATTTGTGGAGAGTAAACATCACTGGTCAGGCTCATCCTGAATTTTCGCCAACGTCTGTCTCAGTTACGCGTTATTCCGCGACATGTTCGGACGAGATTGCTTTATTCGCGATCGACCTTGCTACTGACTGTGGCACGCACCATTGAAACTTAAAGGTAAGGCAAGGGGTTAAAATCTTAATACGAATTCTCTTTGTTGCACTTTTATCTGTGAACACCGTGTGTGGTGGTATAAAAAACGAAAAATTTTTCTTCTATATTCTATGGAGGCCCTCAGGACCAAAAGCAGGGATTTCACTGAACAATCGATCAAAACTCGCTACAGGTAAATTCAAGGATGTAGGTTTGAAAGATGACAATGATGTTATTAAACTCTTTGACTCCGGCTCGATTTCGAAGGAATCCATCAATGTAGACGACGTGATCGTGACATATCAGTCATTGTGACTGATCATCCACTGACTTTAATAATCAGTTGGTGTGTGATATATTCTAAAACACGGATCAACGTATAAATCTACATCGCATTCTTTGCATTCATATCTACTTCCTCGTCGAATTTTATGTGTATTGCATACTACGATCGATCAATTGATGAATTGGTAAAACAGTAAAAGGTGTTATAGTAAAAAAATTTACGCCTTTCGTATATATTGATGGATACGTGAGGGCGCATATTTACGTCTTTCGTATATATTGATAGACTTGTGAAAGCATATGTAAATATATATATGTCTTCAGCAGTCAAAGGGTTAACGAATGAATATTATATTATTTATATATATTTATAAGGTATAAAATGATGTAATTAGTATAAAAATTAAATTCTCTTTCTTCACTTTGCATTCAGGTACTGTTCTTTGTCAAATCACTCACTCGACTGACTGTTCCTTTTCGGCCCACTCTTCAACGTTCTTTTTCACCATCGAATATGAAACAGAGAACAGTCATGCATCGAAACCAATACTCACAAAGGATGCCTGTAGGATCAATTCTTCCATTTCAACGAATCTTAACGCCAAATGTTTCATAAAAAAGTAACGATTCTTCGCATCGTTTACTAATTTCGATACTTGTGACATTTTTGAGTTTTCTTCGTTGACGAGTTCTATCGTAAGGCCGGATTCAACGTTCTAAACACTCTACCTTCCACGTTCCCGATGTCTGATTTATTTTAAAGAGCCGTAATTCCTTCGCCGCGACGATGAAATACGGGTGACTAAATGCGGGGAAAACTGTCAGGCTCGGTGTCCATTGTGACATCCGGTGGTGGCTGTCGGGCCACGGCAATTTCGCACGCACGGCCGAAATTGATGCGCTTTGAATCCTTGCAGGTCGTAAAACACGGGCAGAAAGGACTGTTAATTATCAAGGGTTCCCCTTTTCCCCGGCAAAATACATCTCGTCGCGATTGCTCGCCACCCCGCCAGACGGATTTGTAAAACAGAAAAATCATTTCCGCACACTGCAGCCCAAATAAATTGTGATTTGATTGGAAATTTTTAGAGCGAGGGGCATTCCTTTTTTTTTCCCTCGAACCTCCACCATTCTCGTCGTGCAAACCAATTCGGTACGGTCACGGTGTTTGATTTGGGAATATTAAAGTACCTTTCTCGATAAATATTATAGAAATAGCAGTCAATTTGGCTCTTTTTTTCTCGGAATTTTTGTATAGTTTTTTATTCCATTTATTGCTACCTCTGAAAATTTCAATGGCCATAGTGAGCAGTTATTTTAATTTTTATTTATTTCCTCTATTAATTAAATTTTATTTTATACGTGGTTTTATTTATTTATTTTTTCGTTCGAATCAAATGTTT
>NIJG01000016.1:127288-171809 GCA_002201625.1 Euglossa dilemma | reverse complement strand
TATATTTGTTAATATTTTTTTTTTTATTATAGGTGCACTTAACGTTCACGAATATGTCCATGCTTATCTTATTTCCAGACAAGAAATTTATTTTTTTATTTTATCTTTTATTTCGAAACATTCATTACACAAATTGAACGAACGTAATATATAACTTACAACATTTTTAAATATTTACTATTATTAGCAAAACTTGTTTAATAAATAGTTTTATCAAAAGAAATAATTATTGTCTTTAATCCATAAAATTTGTTTTTCCCTTCCTGTTTAAATGGTTCCGCAGATATTTTAATTCTATGCATAGTATCAGCATATACTATTATAAATTAGTATCAGAAACGTGCTATTAAGAAACATTGATCAACGTCAGTTTTTTCCATCTCGCTGGCCTTAGAATTCGCATAATATGAAAAGAGAAAAACTACAAAATGGTCCGATTCTATGGGAACTATTTCGATAATTAATGCACCTGCCTCTAATTATCGAATTTTAATTAATCTCCTGGAATTCCCGGACACGGCCGAGTATCGTCATTCACGTCATAAAGTTGATTATAGTTCCCATTTCTGTCCCAGCGATCCATGCAAAACTCCGGAATTATTTTCGCATTGATGAGCTCTGGGAGTCGAAAAACGGAGGCACGTCGAACGCCTGTTTTATTCCAGATATCACGGTTATCTGTAACAAAGGGATCGTTGATAAAAGAGTTACCGAACCAAACGAACGTATAATGCATGTCAAGGATAAAAGATGAGCGGGAAAAGAAAGAAGAATGTCTTTCACGTCGAAATTAAATATGAAAGTCCAATTCGACACGACGTCCCATTTTTAAGCTTTCCCTTTATCCGCCCTCATCCTCTGCTTTTCAAAATCGCTGGCCAACTTTCTGTCCTAGAATACCGGATATTGCTTGACATTCAGCCCTTCAGACCATCCCGTTTCATCCTCGATAATCGATCACAACCAGTTTTCACTTTATCCAACGCAATGATCGCGTTTAACCCAGGCTTTCGCGCCTTTATCTTGTTTACCAAGTAGTTTAGCCTCGTAACCGCTTGATAACTGCGAGAAATGTTGAAATAAATTTGCGAAATCGCCCGCAGGCAATTCTGGAAAAGGGGAATATTATTCGAGCACCGTTGGTGGCTGGCCCGAGCTTTCATCCCCGAAAATATAGCAGTCTCTCATCGTTGACGTCGTTTTTCGTCATCCGCTAGCGAGCTGTTTTCGCGACTCTCTCCTTCTCTTCCTCTCTTTCTCTCTATTTCTCTATCCTTGTCGCGAATAAACACGGCGATTGCTCGAAAAATCTTGCCCCGGACACGATCGCCTCGATTTTATCTTGTTTACGAACTCCTCCGTGCTTCGTAACTGGCTAATAACAGGAAGGGAAACGTCGAAATAAATCCGAAGAATGGTCACGATTCTGCGAGATCGTTATTTGGTTCTATAAGCGAGGAGATGCTGGCTAGCAGGATACAGATTATGGTTTAAGGTCCGAGGATCTTTTGCAATTTTAAGATGTATGCGTGAGTAAATTAATTGATTTATTTGTCCAACAATTTGATTCGCTTAAATATGTATCAAAGAATAATAAACGGATATTAAGATATATATGAATAATAAATAAAATACATATAATTTTGTCTCGTTACACGACGAAGGACTGTTTGTTAGTAAACTAACTTTTCTGTAACAATCGTCGCATACCATATATTGTAGATCCTTCGCTCACATCCTTCAAAGTTTTCTAGTAGAGTTAATTTGTTGAATTTTGTACTGTAGCATTTCTACTTTATCTCAAACAGTAGAAATTGCGGGATGACAAATTCTCTTTCACTTTCGTTCTATATTGTCATTCCTAAAACATCCAAGCATATCCACCTAAAAACCATGGTTGGCCAGTATCCTTCATTCACGCGATTATCTCAAACACTCGGTCCAAGCACTCCCCTTTCACACCTCTAACACTGTAGACTACAGGTTCTCAATTGGCGGTGTCACAGAGATTTTATAATGTGATACACAATCATATAATTTATATAATACAATATAATACGGCATAAATTATTTTTGTAGCTCGTTCGCTATTATTTTTCCAATTATCACGTATATATGTGTCAATATCTTTTATATGATTCTCGTTATTATAATGTCACAACGATTATAATTTCATAATTTTATTTATAAAACAGATAAACAAAATATATATAGGGTGGAATGTTTTCTTCGAAGTCATTGCAATTACTGAAATAAAATTTTCAGATCTTATATTGTGCATGGATAACATTTTATTTTGTAGTATATTTACATTTGTATTTTGGTTTATAAGATATTCTGGCACTTCCATTTTTAACCAT
Organism: Euglossa dilemma; assembly: GCA_002201625.1. Lineage (NCBI taxonomy): Eukaryota > Metazoa > Arthropoda > Insecta > Hymenoptera > Apidae > Euglossa > Euglossa dilemma. The sequence continues at coordinate 169,449 of NIJG01000016.1, read as the reverse complement.
AATGGTATATTAATTTCTCGATGTTCAGAAAAATATTCTGTAATGTTCACTTCTCGAATCACGTTTCCAAAGAGTACGTGAAACAGAAAAGATTGAGAGACACTGCTGTGGACCAAGGGTCCTTCATTCTCATACCTATCATTCCACCAAACGCTCTTCACTCGCTCCACACAAATTCTATCATTCCCAAAATTATACCGTAGCAATACAAATTTATCGCATATTATGCACAAGCTACATCGGTTTGACCGAAACAGATAGTCAATAACAACAATAGGAAATACTCATTTGCAACTAAATTCCACAGGAACGTGATTTCCTCCCTTCGGCAAATTTCTAACTTATCCAACGCCCACCTTCTAACACCCTACGTAACAATAATTTCGTTAGTATTTATAGCATCTCGTAAAGACGCTCTAAGACTGTTATGCTTGTGTTCAGAAGAGAGACAAATGTCCGTCACATATCAAGGGGGTTAACTCCCTAAGCCAAGGGGATGTACAGATTACGTTTTGCGGATCGATAGACGGAGAACGTAAGCGGCGCGATTATCACCCTCATGTTACCTCTGAGACCACGTTCCATTGTTACACATCCCTGAGCCAGATTCCTTCGAGATCATTTCCATTGTTTTCCTTCCTTTTTACTCTGGTCTGCTCTTTTTGCCTCTATCAAATCGTCATCTCGAGCGAAATATTCATATAAATCTAATTTCTTCGACGGAAGTTCTAAAATTGGATCTCTGTTAATAATTACTTTATTATTTAAGAATTATTTTATTTTCAGTCATTTTAAATTTATTATGTCAAGTAGTGAAGATCTTTAGAATTTCATTAAATGGCGACTAGAGCTTCCCTCCCGAATGCAAAGGGTTAACAATTTTTTTGAAGCTATAAATACGTTTTTTAGTTCTAATTTCCGATTACCCATCTGCATCTTTTCGTTTTGATATCTTATATTCTTTTTTTCAACTATTTTTGATTAATTACGCAATTATTCGAAAATTGTTATGTAAATGTTACATATGTTATATGATGAGCGAAATGAATATTCTAGAAATGAGGGGAAATGATTTAACTATCAAGATTCGAACCAATAGAGATTAATTTTTTTATTTTTATTCAAAATTTAATATTTTCCCATTTTGTATTTCAGCAAATCACAAGATCCCTGATTTTGTTTATCAACGAGATTTAATATTTAATTTAATATTAGTGGAGACAGAATATAAGTTGTCCTCGTTATGAAAATACAAATATATTTAATACGAAATGTTTAAATTGAACTGATTTCAAGGTCTCGGGTATCCGTACATGTGTGAACTTAAAACAATCTTCAGCTTTTAAAAGTTTGAAACTACGTGTTCGGTGGAAAATATCTTACGTGTACTACACGTACTCACTTATTGCGATATATTACGGAACTTTTAGCTAGATATTTCCGAACTTACTACCTGTTTACGACAGCGTTTATGCATACTATAAGAGATTAAATAAATAAACGAGTTACGAAAGCAATGAATATTTAACGCGCACGTTGTAAATTTAAATGAAATGTAATTGTTGAAGAAGAAACTATTTCGCTATCATGTGGAGACAGACGAATACATGATCTACCGAAATGTTAGAATTTGTCTTTTCCACGATTTTGTAAGAAGAAGCTATCATTCTCTAAATATTTGCATTACAAGATTAATTAGAATAATAATATAATACTCATGACACGATGCTCTTGTCAGTAAGCATTCGATAATTTTGGAATTTTTTAATACTTATAATTTTCCAAATATAATACTGTCTATTTAATATTAAAAATGAATAATTTAAAAAATACGTAATACACTAAGATACAAAATTATTGTTACACATTATTGTTAGAATCAATAAATTTCTGATCTTAAGTCCAGTGTATTTCGTCTTTGTTCATTCTTAAAACAATACACGACGTATTCTAAGAATTAAGAATTGAATACAACTTACCTAAGAAAATTTTAAATACACGCAATTTTTTCACTAATAAATTCTCAAACCTACGCGCGGTATATGCCTTACCTACCCTAAAGAAGTGGTATCCTAAAACGAAGTTCGACCAAAGCAATAAAAGCACTCAAGTTCCTTCCTAACGGTTTCACGTTTTCCCTGCACGATATTTCGAACTGGTCACGTTTCATACCGTCTAGGTAGTACCGTATCTGCACGGGCGTTCGGATTCTCCGTTTCTTGTAATTAAAGCGTCATCGCGTCTATTTATCCCGTCGAACGATCCTGATAAATGTTTCTGCGATTTCAACGGTTATCCGTTATACGCGGACACAGCGCGGCGACTCATCTATCCCCACCCTCGTGCAACTTTTACTCTTCCCCCACCACCGGTTACCCCCACTCCTCGCTACCCCCACCACCGGCACCCTCTCGCTACCACCGCGCGTTCGTGCCGATACGCCTTCCGCCTCACGGATGAAGGGAGATCTAATAACGTTAGCAGACTCGTTGTTTTCCTTCTCGGATGGCTGTAATCCCATTTTATGGAGTCGCGAATGTAGATTGCGCAAATGTGTACCGGTCGTAATGTATGTGCCTCGGGGTATATAAGCGCATTTATAAACGCTCGACGGGTGAGGCGCGTTGCGCCAGATCGCGTCTTCCCTTAGACGACAAGGGACGCGGCATTGGTTTGCTCGTGGAACGTGTCGCAGCGTCAGATGTTCTACGATTTCTCATTAAATCGGCTACGCTCCGTTTCGCTAGGGAAGAACTGTCTTACGAAACTGTTCATTTGCCGGTTTTCGCTTCCATTGTTCAGCGCACCCTCCACCAACTGTGTTTCGGTTTTGATCACTCGCTTGGATTTATCTTTTCGTCTAGATGACGTTGACGTTCCGATGCTCGGATTATTTGCAATGGGGAGATTTAGTCGGAGATGCAGATGATGTAAGGAGTGGTAGTTTGGGTAGAGGTGTCTGACGCCTTTAGGTAAACGCAGGTCGTTTTCTACATATGTTTCACTCTTTTGGAGGTAATAGCGAATGGAGTAGGTGAAAAGTATATATTATGGTTAACAGGTTGGTGCCGGTGTAAGAAGAATATTCTACTAGCCTGATCTAACTACGTCTTTGGTGATAATTAGAGATCCTACTTTTAAGGTTGTGGTAGTGTATGTTTGAAAGATATTTTCCTTTACTTTTATATGTTTAGTTATATATATTGTATATTTTTTTGTTTTGTTTAGTTAAGGATTAGTATAGTTAGTATAAGGAAGGAATAAATATTTATTTAGAAACTAAGATTCCGAGAACAAATGTTGATGTAATCATCAGATAAGAATTTCTTATTATTAGAGTTTAGGCAAATTTCGTCATGTACTAATATAGAGATGCGTATTTAGAGTTCTATTTTACTTCGATGGTGTAATTTCAAGATATGGCAAAGGGTTACTATTTTAGGCAAGTGACAAATCTAGACACCTTTGGCAGACACTATTTTCACCGCAATGTTTCACCTGCCGGAAGCCGAGGTTACCTTAATTTATGGACAGTGGTCACAGGTTTGGACTTGATTTATAAACTTGATATTTTCTTCTGACAAGCTGTCAGTATCCTCGAAAACATCTAGTCTCAGATAGGAGAAAATTGTTAGATAGGAAAAGAGGAGATAACTTAACTTAAATTCAGGAGATATATACGAATGGTTTTTCGATTACTAAGAGTTAAGTTGTCTATTTTCTATTTGGCTATTATTACACTAACTTCATTTTTTACCTATTTTGGTAAATGATACCTTATTTTGAGAAATAAATAAACGTAAAGTCTTTTTGATATTCAATTATCGTTCTATAATTCTATTTTATTACCATAAGTGATTTTTTTTATTGTTAAGAGTAATGTTACACCTCTTACATTATAATATTGGTATGATCAATCGTTTAAAAAAATTCTCTTTCCTTATTTTCACTTTCCATGTGTACTTATGAAGTCATTTCGAATATCCTCAAATGTAAAGTCATTTTATTATTTTACCATCTCACATATATGAGTATTTTGCAACAATGCACAATTCAAACTGCAATGCAATGACATTGCTAGTTCAGTTTCAAATTAACATAATTATTGTCATATCATTCATTATATGGTTCCGTGAGCAATTAAAATGTTCAGTAATCCTTTTGGTGATAATCCTATCCAGGCAAGAGAACAAAACAGACTTGTAATTAAATTAAAGCAGAACTCATTGACGTTACGTAAACAATCTCTTAATACGGTTGTTGATTGTTTAATTAATCATCCGTTTGCATATTATTCATAGAAACATAAATGACTTATTTGCGTTCTGTAAATTGGAACGATAATTGTTATTCAGTTATTTATTATTTATTAGAAAGTAAAAGACTATTTATAGATTATGGAGCTTATCTAACATCAAGTCCTTGATTATAATTCATAATTGTGCAACTTTTGCCATTGACCATCTCGTTTAAAGCAACTATAGTGGTACTTTGATTTTATCCCTTCGATATGAACGATGACCGATAAAAAAATACGTGTTCAATATTTTTTTGGGAACTATCTCTCGGAAAAATTTCATCTAAATTCCAATCGGATATGATCCGTTGGTGGTTCTATCTTACTTTGACTAATCTTGTCCTTCACACAGCTTTCTTTCCGACATAAAACTGATCACGTTTTATGCCTGGAAAGTCTGAACACGACCTGGTACTTTTCGTTAGTTCCTACTATTTTTGTGTTATTTGTATGTAATAATTCATAATAAGCTATCCTCAGACAAGAGACATGAGTATTTCTTTCCAGTTTCTGATATCTCAGTTCGAAATTCTTTGATACATCTACTGCTTTGAAGAATATTCATCACTTTTTACACCTGGAAAGTCTGAACTCGACCTGGGTCCCAATCTAGCCCGTGTCTCTTACCAGGATGCAATTCTTACTCGGAGTTGTTTCTCAGAACTGCGAATTTCGACCTGTGATCTTACAATCACGTAAACAAAATTGGGCCACACATCATCAAATGTAGTCCATCCTCTTACATCAATCAACATATGTTTACATGTACGTACCACACGAGCCAGGCAAATGCACAAAGCTGCTCATACATGGAGAACAATATCTGTTCATCCTGGTTAACGAACCTAAACGGACCTAAATTTCAAGTCTAACAAGGTAAACAACTCTTTGTAACACAGCTGATGTATTTGGTCCTCGAAAATTGGCAGTGAGAATTTCGTAATTTTAATCTTCCTACGAACAGCCTTATCCTTTTCCGGACAAGCACCGCAGGGCTATCACAAATGAGGTACTTTACCGCATGATCCCATTGTTATCCAAGTGCGTGATTAACTCAGTGACCTTCTCTGTGTCACTGTTTGGCAATCAGCGAGGTTTATGATAAACCGGTTCATCGTCCTTCGACTCGATTTTCACCTCCGCCGCAGGTGTTTTACCCAGTTCTCGAAAATCTAAGGGAACATAATCTCGGTAGCTGTTTAGTAACTTTACTAGACGCTTCCCACCCTTTTCACCAAGCTCTCCGCAACAGATATCGTTAATTCCAATCCCTTTCCTCTCGCCGACGTCCACCGTATTAACCTCTACCCTGTTATCACTTTTACCTAATCTATTAGGCGTGAACTTCATCCAAGTTGCATCAGGATTCGCCTCCTGCATACCTGGTTTGCTCAAAATATAGGTGATAATTTCTTTCGAAAAAGGACATTGTCAGAGCCAATTGAGACTCGGATTCGTAACAGAACATTGCGAATTTTGATTTTTATTTTCGAAAGGACTAAAGGTACGACCGAAGAATGATCGAAACCTAACAGCGTCTCATCCATCCTCTTAACCCTTTCGCTACGACGCAACCGAAACGTGTATCCCTGTCTATGTAATTTATTTCTTTTCTTTTCTTGTTTTTGACCTTTGTCGAATTCATAAACAGTTCCATTGAGAACGATTCCAAACAGTGTATTTCAGTTATAACCGAAATATCCACCAAAGCTTCTTTAGCGTTCCGGTCGTATGTCTGCTCTCGAACGCCATAACAGAGAACCATAATATAAACTCCCGAGAAACCTTTTCATGAACCAATGCCGTGCTTCTATCAATTGGAGATAACGAAATCTGATATAAACAAAGATGGTTTCTACAGATTAGAAAAATATTATTAGATATTGTTTTTCCTCTATTTTTATCTGCTTATTATACATTTTTGAAAACCTCTCTTTATTTCCTCGGGTTACTGAGTACGAGGCATTTTTTAGTACCCAAGTTTAAAAGAGCTGCAACCGCACTTAGGATTTAGCTGACAATGTGTCCGTAGAAGAAGACCACGACATGTGCACTGGTTACGACTTTCGAAGCCATAAATTAAAGGTGACTTCGCCGTGGTCACCTCTCAAGAAGGGTCATCAACGTGCGAGTAACTCTCCAAGAACCACACTCTGATGAAAGGGTGTCCTCTACCAGTGATTCGTGGACCAAGGGCCCATTCTTGGTCCGACAAACTGTCAACCAAGAGAACGCTTCTGTTTTGGCACTTCCTGCTCGCTTTTTGCCTTTGAAAGACCGTCAGTTGTTGAGCAGTGTTAAGAGCAAACACATAACTCTCGATAAGTTATTTTACAAGTCAAGTTGAGTATTTCTAATAAAGTCGAGTCATTGATTATTTTCTGGAGTGAAAACGTTGCTCGAACAAATCAGTAGGATACTAACATTCGTTCAAACAAGTTGTTGAACAATTTGAGGAACGAACACGTCGCTTCAACCAAATCACAAGTCAAGTCTCTATTCGCCATAGGAGTATATCCCAAATTTCGGTGAAACCCGTTCTTTTCCAAAATTTTGATTGTCGATGCCTTGATCGTCTCATACCTGTTTAAGGTGCATCCATGAACGCCAAAGTCACCTGAGCAAAATCGAATTTACCAGATATCCCAGTACCATTATCCCTGGTTCCGGTCGATCTCTCCTTCGACCATCGTTCCATCGAACTGCTTCTGCTTGATGACCTCTCGTCTCTCCTTCTCCTTTCGGTACGTCTCGACCTCTCGTTTCACCATACTTTTCGGTCTCCTGGACTACCAGACCGGTGGTACCTTCTCGATCCTCTTTCCTACTCGCAGTAGTGAGCCGCCGCACTTTTCGACCGGCTCCTGGATCGGGACGGGAACAATCTCGCTCACGTGCCAGCCTCTCTCAGTGTCACTGCGCAACACTCACGCTAAAGTCCGTTCGTGAAACCAATTTATTAAAGTAAAAGCCAAGAAAAAGAAAAATCTCACTCGATATTATCTTTGTACGACAGTTTTGAGTAGTTCTATTCTTCTATAACTAAAAAATTATCGATTCTATAACTAAAAAATATCGATCAATTGCCGTACCATTTAAAAACGATGCTGTCGAAATATTTCAATAGAGATACGAAGAAATTAAAATGTACTTTCATGAGTTATTATTATTCGCTGTTAAGGAATGTATATTAAAATGCATTTTTTAAAGTATAAACAGTAAGTCCAAAAATCGACTGTATTGAAAAATGCAGCTACTTCTGTGTTTATAAGAAAATTGAATTAACGTGAGAAAATGTAATAAGTAAAACGAGATAAAAATCACTGGAGGTGGTAGTGGTAAAACGAATGCATCTTCGAAACCAAAATTAAACGTAGCCTGTGTTTGTGAGCCACCAGTTAGTCGCAACTTGTAAATTAGCAGCTGAAGTTAGAGGTAATTGCTGATCAATCAGGATTAATCAGAAGCAGTCAAGGATCCAGTTAGTTAAAGTTAGATGTGATCAAACTTCTGGAACGCCCGGTTAATTTACCGACTTGTTGCTTGTTCGCGCGAAATTCGAAGGTGAATCGCGTGATTTTTCAAGCCACTTTTCAATGATTCGCCCCTGAGAAAACCAATCTCAATTTCTTACTTTTCATCTAGGTACGAGCATTAAAAATTACTTCGTAATACCCTCTGATCCTCTTCGTACATTTTTCAAACACGTTGTATAGAGAAAATTCATCTTCGTGGCCCACTTTCGCAGTAAATTTATCATTTCCTTTCGATGAAGACCTCTCAGGAATATTTCGCGTCTGCAGCTGACCACGGCGATAAATCACGCATATCTAAGTCAAGCACGACGTGTGCTAAACTCTCGCTTCGCGTAGAATTTGCAAGGATTTCGCGAGTGTTTGTCACTGTTGACTTGTCCCTGTTTAAATTGATTATTATGGTTAATTGATGATTATCACGAGGTTAACGCAAAAGAGAGATCTCCGATTTGAATATGTGTATTGATATACAAGACAGTTTCGGCTAAGAGCTCTCTTAGAGTCAAAATAACAAATATCTTGTCTCGATGAACGATATTAAGTTAAGCATATATCTTTGCACTACTTGATTGTTCATATCAGAAGCCAGTAATGTTTTTAATTACAAAGGATATCCAAGATAGTTAGCTCAGGGCAAAGAATATTTTACATGGCTACCAACTTTAATGAAATTATTTTGCAGGAATTCGTTAGGTGGGCAACGAGAAGAAAGTAAATGCTTGACCCGAATTCTAAACCTGTTTATTGTTCCTCATTTCTAGGAACGGGCCAAGAGTTCCTATGCGCTCACTCTTGCTCATTCATGCATGCACTTTTGCACCCAAAAATAGCCTACAATATTCACGACTGACATGTCGGCAGTCTACCAAAACGATACCAATTACCAGGTCTCATCAGGTGTAGGTATCTACGCATAGATATCTGGGTAATATGCTCTGCTAATGCCTATCCGTATCACAGATACCCTGATTTATCTTGAACCGAAAGAAATTAAAATTACCCGCAGCCTATAACCGTTACACATCTGTTTTAAATTTGTTTATAGTGCAACTACCTACGAAAATAAGTATTTCTGTTATAACGTCGTATAAAATGATTTTATTTTAGGTATATATATATATTTTTTAAAATTTTTTTATTACATATATTACGTATATATAAATATAAACAAGAGTTCGTTTGTTACGGCTTGAAAGACTCTCTTTAGAACGAGGATGCAAATGGTTGAACAATTCCTGCGTTCTTTTTTTTTCAACGACATCATCAGCAAATCATCTGTTTCAAACACCATCACATCTCGCAGGAATAGAAAGAGCGATGGAAAAATGGACGAGCGAACAGCTGATTGCTGGAATTTCGAATATCTGACACGTGTTTCAAGTTCCGCGTCGGACATTCTATCAGCGGCTGCCTGTTAAAATTCTTCGTCCGAGCAATGCACGCATGCATGCACCCGCTATTTCGCGTTAACAGCCGCAGCTATATCCGCCGGCTGCTATCGCGGCATTACGTCGCTCCGCTTCCTCCATTTTCAGGATCCCGAATAGCAAGATGGTCAAAGGGCCCGTGAACAGCGACGCGAAGAGCGTTCGATGCCGCGTTACTCGCGGCCCGCTGAAGTTCGCCCGTCCTGGTGAACAATGAAAACCATCAATCCGCTGCGGAAATGGAGAGGAGAATTTCTCGTCGAAGCTGCGACGCCGCCTCCGCCTTGACGCTAGACGCGCGTGCACCGAGCGCCCTTAAGTGTCTGCACACCTACGCTCGAAAGTTACGGAACCGTGTGCCTTCGCGAACTTGCTGAGGGCGCTTGAAATTTCCTCCCTTGCCGATAGATTCACAGCGGAAGCTCGCGCATGCCGAGAAGCTGCAGGGTTGTTCTCTGTTTTACTTTCCTTCCTTTTTTTTTTCTCCCCTCCTACCTTTCCTCTCTTCTTTTCTTCCTTTTTCTCGCCTCGCTGCTTCTTCCTTTGTTTTTTCGGGTTTAACAGAGCTGAGAGGTTCTTCGTGCTTGCGCGGCGGTGGGATCGTGACACGGTCGCCGGATGACGGTTATAGCGTTCGCGAGGGTTACAGGGAATATCACCCAGGCTGAGGTGTTCATTTTTTCCCTTTCTTTCCGTATTTTTTCCTTTTTCTTTTATCTTCCAGCGTGTCGTTCCTCGGTTGACGAGATTGGAAGTTAATTGGGTGTATATTGCTTTATCGATGGATAGGAGATCTTGATAAACCTGAGGTGGACATCGCTAGGTGGATGTCGCTAGGTGTCCGAAGTTTCGATGTCTCTGAGAACTGAGATTGTTTAGTCGGATGTTTTTGTCGTTTTTATGAAACCCAGGTTATGATATTTCATGGAATTGTTTGTTATAATTGTTCAGAAAGTTACAGGCTTTGTGTTATATTCTTACTTTTATTATATTATTATTATTATTATATTGTGAAAGGTAATTGGAGATATCGTGTCGTTACTACTGCAATTAAATCAATGACTTATTAATATGTTTCGTGCATTTGATATTGAAATTGTTTCAGAATTATATTCTATTATTATATCGCTAGAATATTTCGTATTATATTTTATAAAATATTCTATTATTATTGTAGAAACTGATTAATCGTGTTTAATTAGTACTGCTACGATTCTTTCTAGAACAATGAGTTTATTAGTATATTGCAGGAACTTGTAATTTAAATTATTGTTTATGTATATTGTTGCAGCAATGTTCCTCGACTTTTGAAGTCGTTTGACTGATTATGAGCGATAGTGCATAGCTTAGTGTGTCGTTTAATAGCGTAGGTATTTGATCGAACTGTTTCTTGACAAATGGATATGTCATGTTGGTCTTATTGTCTAACTAGCTAGCTCCTCAAAGCTCAACATGTACGGTTATTAGCTCAAATGGAGGTACCCTTGCCTCCTATATCTCCTTATCCTATATCTGCTTAACGACATTAGAATACATCGCAAACGCACGGGATTTGAGTTATCAGTAAGACAATATGAATATTTAAATCAGTTATGACAAAATATACCGAACGTTGTATTAAAATTATCTTACTTCTAAAAGAAATTTTGAGATAATTAATCTTAAATTTGAGATGTATTTTTGAACTATTGCAACATAGGGGAGTAATCCAAATTCGAGCTAAAGTAAAACTATATTAAATATTTTACTAAGAATTTTTATTTCCTCTTGCTTCTTTCCTCTGTATTAGTTTGTCCTATTTTTAACAATATAGAATTTAAATTCAAATATTACAAATTTTACTACATTGAATATTTGTTTGAATTTTAATAAAATTTAATATCATATAAAAAAAAAAAATTAATATATAATTTGACGAAAACGTAAGCGTGTATGTTTATAGGCATTTCATAGTATTCTACTAAAAATTTTAATATTTTAATAAGTGTCCAGATGGTAGTAACAATTACTGGAGGGAATTCACTAATTTATTGAAGACTTGGATACATATTTTACGAGTTTCTGTTCTACTCGTTTATTCAACAGGATAGAGGCAACACAAATTGACTAGCTGTGATACCCATAATTAATACTGTACGTTTTGGTACCTCTATACTGCTTAAACTTGCATATATACAGTTAAGCTGACATGCTCGAGACGACTATCATTAGCATAGTTATAACAGAATCATCACCTCGTTATTTACACTTGCAAAGTTATCTACCAAACCTTAAATGATCTTTTTTATATTTTTAACCCTTTGCACTCGAGAGGTGAGTCTCAGTCGCCATTTAATCAGATTGTAAAGCTCGATGTTAACTAATATATCAAATTTAAAATTATCCAACGATGCGTGGAATGTCGAGTTAACATAATTCTACGCATTAATTTGCATACGATTTGTTATTTACCGTTTTCATAATATCGTCATAATGGCTTTATGGCAGAAAGTCTTTGAATTACTATTTTTCCGTAACGAAAATATCACTCAGTTCGAAGGGTTTATAGAAAATTTCGCATTCAACGTTACTTTTCTGATCACTATGCTCTGCGACTTTTTCAATATCTCCTCGACTTTCATTTTTCTAAAGATTTCTTATTTTATTTCTTCATTTACCGGTCATTCGGTCGATCATGGTGGGTTTTAATACTGTGGAAATGGAATAGGTACGGCAATGAAAGACTGCGAAGAGTATTTGAGACATGGTTGTAGAAGTAGGAATGTATAGCTTAAGCTAATATCTGTGGCTGCGCGCTGAAGGGTGAAAGTAACCGTCTGCAAGAGGATCGAGTGAAAGGGCTATTTATGACAGAGAAAGTTTAAGTGTGTTCTGGAAGGTCGAGAATTAGAATGAAAGGGAATGAATGAGTAATGGTGTATAGGATGTGAGAGAAGTACGTGAAAGGCAATTGTCGTTGAGAGTTCTGAGTTGTAAAGTGGCAGTTTTTGAGCGAGAGACTCGAGAGTAAAGAGAGAGAGGAATAGAGAGAGAGAGAGAAAGAGAAGTATTTTTATAATCTAGCTTAAAAAAATCAATTTTTCTTTTTTACATTTTTCTCAAAGTATATCCTTTCGAAAATGTGTATGTAAAAAGATTTGTTCAAGTTCGTAAAATTAGCAAAGTTATAGATGTTTAAAACGTACAGCCATTGTGCAACGGGTAATGGCAGCTTCAAACCCATTTTTCTCGAAGCCTTATTTTTTGAACTGGCTGACAGGATATCTCGTGTTTTAGTTGGCCGATCGACTCAAAATTTGCAGATCTTCACCGGATACACCTTTATCGCGTGAACCACGGATTTCAAAATCTGACGTTTTATCTATTTTTGTTTACCGCTAAGGCTATATAATTTCCACAATTTTTAATAATTTTCTTAGAAAAAAAAATCGGATTAGAAACAAATCTGAGTTCAAATAAATGGCTGTGGAAGCTGTGTACCAAAACGTATCATGGTTTCCTAAAAAGAAAAGAAATCCAAAAGAAGTCGATTTTCATTTGGATACAAAAATACTCTCTTAACACTGAGTTTACGAGACCCGTTAACTTGACGGAAGAGTTGCTCCAATTATACGCTATTAGCAGATTTAATTAACTTATATTAAGTCCGTTAATATTGCAATTGTTTTCAAATTAAATTAATCCTTTTCTTTTCTTTTTTATATATGTGATTTTTTTTCTCTATAAATATGACTGACATCCGTAGAAATACTATTGTTAAATGAACTTGTTATTGTTATTAAAAAAAGCGTCATTAATTCCTTCTGAAATTTCGAAACCATTATTCACGAGGGATTTAACAAGAGTAGTATTAATTTAAAGTATATTTTTATACCGAAATGCTTCAAAGCATCGAAATGATCGGAAAGTATTATTCAACGTGATAATCAATTTGCCAAACACATATTGTTCTCCATTGTGAGATGGTGGTTGCAATTTGCGCACTGGCAATGTTCAAACAAACCTGGTCAAACGAACGGCGAAATCAACCCAGCGCAAGAATGTTTTCATCCGTAAGAAATTTCGCTTCGAGGATCTTTGCTCCTGGGCCACTTCAGGTCTAGTTACACATAGTTAAATCCTGTCGTTGGTCTCCATAGCCCTGCAACACTCACTCTTTCACACTGTCTCCTTCAACTCCACCAAAATTTGCCGCACCGCACAGCGGATTATAGATAATATCAGCTCCATTGTGGTTTCAGACTGGAACCCACCAGAACCCGTTAAAACCCTTAAAAGAATCTCAGCATGCAAAAGTGTATCAAATAATGTAAGAATTTGCTGCTGGATGAACCCAAACTTTGAGTAAGGGTTTAAAGTGACTAACGGAAACGAAAACTTTTTTAATAATAAAAATGGTTTTTCAAAATAATAACTAATCTCTTCTTAACCCATTTGCATCAAATTCTTAGATTGAAACTAAGTGTAACAAACAAACTCTTGTTTATATTTAATCAAAAAATTATACGCACTCTAAAATAAAATCATTTTACACGACGTTCTAAGTTAAATATTTATTTTCGCAAGTAGTTGCTTGGTAAATAAATTTCAAACAGATAAGTAACAATTATCGGGTGCGGATTATTCCGCTCGGTGATGCAAATGTTGACACTCTCGACTGTCAAATGAATACTCGAATTCTGACACGCTCGTATCCTATCGCTCTTATTTAAACCTTGCACTCTGTCTCCTTTCATACTCGTGCTTTCTTCTTCAGTCATACTCTTGTCACATATTCTAAACATTCTATCGCGTTTCTAGATTTCTCCTTTTTCAATCACGCTTTTCTCGCGTATTCTAAAGATCCGGCACTGTCACAGATATACTTGCTCTTTCGACCTCTTTGTACACGATCTCTTTCATCCATCTGCACGCACTTACTCGGAACTAAGATCACACACCCATTCGCTCTGTTATTGCTCTTAACCCTCGGAGGATGGATCTCATGGAGGTCGGAGCTGGATCCTTTCTGATCCATGCCAAAGCCACGCATAAACAGATTCCAAAGTGTAATTTTTTCCCTTATATTTTACGAATAGGTTTATTATACAGAAAAATATGAATTTATTGTAAAAAATGTAATGTAATTATCATAAAAAAATAGGTTTATTGTAGAGAAAAGGAATCCAGCATATTTAGAAAATACGTAATACTTATTAATTTTCTGCACAATTTCTACACAAAATTGTATTTTCGCGAGTACAATGATTATTACAAATGTGTCGTTGACTGTTTTTTTCGAGCAGAAGTATATTCTGCTTTACGTTTTTCTATATTTTCACTAACTAATCTCTCTCCTACTTCTTCCAAAAATAATTTTCTTTTTCTTTCATGGATTTCCCACGTAGGGTTTCTTATGGTCCACAAAACGAATGTATTATACGCAGAAATATCTATATAATCCAGAAATAAAGATAAAGGCTAATGTCGTGTGCAGCGACGACTGGAATATTGCCGAAGAATTTTATCGAGTGCGTACACGGTCTCTTTCATCCATCCGCACGCACTTATTCGGAACTAAAATCACACAGCTATTCGCTCTGTTATTGCTCTTGTCGCGGGAAAATTCCGTGGGACAATAAAATAAATGAAAGAATTTAAGTATTCGGAATAGCAGCGGAGAACTTGTTATTCGATCTCAAATGTAACTGTGGTTACTTAATAATCGTAGAGTATCGATTTATTGCTACTACTTTTAATTTCCTACCACTTGGAGCCTAAAGTCGAAACAATGAATTTTTGCGAGAGAATTTATTCCGAGAGAGGAGGTATTTCTACAAGTTCAGAGAGTTTAATTTTCGATTTTTCGTTATCTGGCTGAGTCAGTTGTTGTCTAAGGCAGCGAATGTTTGGTTGTCCTTATCTCGGCTTAAGGTGCTTATAGCTGGGTATCACACTCTTAACGCTATGTCCTTTCTTAGGTCTCATCAGCCCGCGATACCCGCGTGTCTTAGTTTCTAAATACAGTTTAAATAATCGTTAATAACCAAACACGTCTCTGAATCTCGTCGCTTGCACTGCTGTCGCACAATCCACCTCAAAAGACCAACATCCACATAGAACCAATGCTCGGCCCATCAGCTCGATTGCGACTCTTCATTCAATCAGACTAAGCGTGTCCATTTCAAACGACCGCCATATAGCTTCAATGAAACCGCATGATCGCGCAGAAAGACACTCGGTGATCCTTCTTGTGAAACGTGCGTTTGTGCAGCGCAGCTTTGTGCGGTCCTGTAACTCAGCTGGACCCCCCGCGAAGGGAACGAACGAAAGGATCGAACGCGAAAGGAGACAGCACTGTAACCGGGAACAAAGTGGAACACGTGCACACGCGTGTTTGGAAAACAGGTCGCCGTTCTCCTTTGCTCGCGTCTTTCAGCCTAGCGAGTATCCGTCTTTCATGCTGCCAATATCCATGGCAGTTTAAACTTGCAATTGCTGTCAGGGAAATATCGGCGACTGGATGGAAAGCCCCGGCTACCGATAAAGTGCCTTCCCGGAAGACTCGTATAACTGCATATTTCCTCCTGCGTTCGCCTCGTTTTGTCTCGCGTTGAGAAAGGGCCGAGCCTGCCAGCTCTGCGGTGTACGATCTCGAAATAAGGTCCCTCCGCCCCCACCCTCGTTTGTCGCTCCCCTGGGAGGCACTTTCAGCATAGCTGCTTGTCTTTTGTATTTTTGCCCCGGCTTCGTATTTTCCTTTTACACGCTCCGCTTCGAGATCGCTTTTGAATATCGTCCCGATAGCCTGCTATGCTGTTACGAACGTACTTTCCTTCTTTATTGAAATATTCCAATGTGTCCGTGCATACCTATCGCTCCGTATGTTATAAAGGAACGCGCTCTTTATGGGGGAACGTGTCGCGAGAACGCGGGCCGGTGGTGGTTTGATTCCGAGAAATTTTCGACACAATTTCGCGGAATTCTTCGTGTACGGGTTACTGACTCCGCTGAAATTTGCTTTATTTTTCTCGAAATTCACCGGGATTCCGTGTCGGTCCTCTGTCTTGCTGAGACTTGGCTATCGTGGATCGGTGGAACAAACGTGTCGTGCAGAATCTTGAAACTATAATAAATAGTGGTCACGGATTTAGCTCGAGCGATGTGTGACGTTCTTCTGGAAGAGGATCGAACGAGCGGTATATTTATGACAGTGCCGAAGTAAAGTCTTATATTAGTATATTAGAAAATTTATTATCGCAAGTAAAGAGTGAATGTTTATAATAATCGTTTCTTAATAGATCGACATATCTTTGTGTACAAGAGGATTTATTTGTAGAAAAATCTAAAAATTTTATCGTAGATGACGTTTGTCTGATTATTCAATCTTTCAATGACAGTGCACATCGTGATATTCTTAAATGATAAGCGCTTAATTTGGATTTGTGACACGCGTGTTCTTTCTTTTGAGCAAAATCAGTGGAGAAAACAACGTTTAGCTGATACATTTACGCGAAACGAATGTGTCCTTTAGGATTATGTATACGTGTATCTGAGTTTTCAACTAGCATTTGCATTCCTCTCAAACACTTGCTCAATATTAATTTAGTGGGAAACACTCGAGGTTAGAATCGTATCAGTGAGGTTAACTGAGGATTTACAACCTTGAGATGGAGGCAATCTGTGCCATTTCACCTGCAACGCTATATTTTGGGTTTAGAGCTCTTTTTTATAGGCGTACTCACTCAGCTCAATATTAAATGATGTTTATATTTTAGCGATAAAGTCGCGTATGAAATGTATTTTATTTTATTATTCTTTGTTCAGAGAATACACATAACTTGTATATTAAACATCAACTTTGTATTTGTGCGTAAGAAATATTTTTAGTTAGCTACTGCTTCCATATAATATAAATGTTCCTCTGTTGACATTTTAATGAGGCACATGTTCCGGTTCTTTTCAGAAAGAGAAGTTAATATTACGAACCAAAATTGTTTCGTAACATTTGTTACTGAACTAACAAATCAATTACTCATCGGTATATCCTGGTGGGTTAACATGCACTTAGGCACAGAATATTTACAATAAATCGACCTGATTGTATTTAATAGTATAATTAAGTTAAGTTAATGTTGATATAGAAAGTTTAAATTTTTCATGACATATTGTTTATTTTTAAAAATTATTGCAAAATCGTTCATTAATCAGACTTCAGATTATTAAATAATTATTTGGGATATAAAATTATTCAAAAATTATTTCTAGATAATATTTGTTTGCGGTTACTCTTCCATATTGAATATATAACAGTCTTCCTATAAACCTAATAACGCGACGTAATACTTATCTAAACTATAACCAAAGATATCTTCATAAGTCGTGAACCTGACGATTAAAAAATTATCTCAAAATCCGAAAAGTCACAATCACGGCGTGCAAATTTGCCGCGTAACTGAAAAAGGAACTATATATGAAACAACCGTGCAACTTTGGCGACATAATTTCTGAGAAACGCCGTCGCTCAGGTTCCCCGGAGTTGGCCAGAAATTTAATAACTCCGTTCGCTCGCAACTTCACCTAATCCCCCTTCAATACACTTCGACCTTGGCGCGCGTCTCGGGCCGCGACGTCGGTCTTAAAATATCAATTAGTATTCAATGGAACGAGGCAAAGTTTCGAAATATTCGTAGCATTTGTCAGCGGCATAAAGGGAAGAGATACCGGTTCATCCGAAGTTTCCTAATTCTCGCGGAGCACGGCGGCGTGAAAGCGCCCCCTATCCTGATCAATGAAACTCGCGTCGAAGCTTCCGTCCAATTAAATGGCCGGTTCCGTAACGGCCGAGACTTAGTTGCCGGCCAGTGTACACGAAAAATTGATACGTTTCGGGCCCCCGTGTTTACGATCGTCTTTACGGCTCTTTGCACGCTGCTTCGGCCACTTACAGCCTTGCGGGAATAAAGAGGGAGGAGCACTGATATATGTCGCAGGGGGAGGGGGGTTAAACTGGCAGCGGAACTACCAACTGCTCTCCCTCATTCCCGGAACTTTCTTACGTAAGTACACCGTGCTCGAACTATGTCCAAGTTCGCGAGCGCAGCGCCACCAGAAGTCAAGTAGCTTCATGGAAAATAATTCCAGCCGCTCTCACGTGAATTACGACGACTTTTGCGATCGTTCGACTGCTATTATGAGCACGTTCCGCTAGCCCGGATCGGGGGGCTGGACTTGGCTCATCAACTAGCAGGGGCAAACCAATGAGAGATTGCATTTACACGACAATGGAATTGTCAGTTATATATATTATATCATACGTTATTGTGTGTATATATGGTTTTATTTGTATACAGAATGCCCCCGAATTACGTGTAAAAGTGAACTAGAGGCGATTTCTTGTGAAAAAATAAGAAAAATGAGAAAAATAACGAGTTTTTGATTTCGATTTCGCTTTCGAGATAATCGAATATATTATAAAATTATATTATTGTTAGTAAATAAAAATAAAAATTTCACTTCTGTCTTTATTTATACTCGCCGTTGCTATGTATATGAGTCTCATATTTTTCGTTTTATTATTTGAATTTCTTAAATGAAAAAATATAGAAAGTTTACAACAATAATGTATATTATAATATTTTATATATAATATAGAATTATTTAATGCGTATATACAATACGTATTGCATTATTATATTCATATAAAATAAAAAAAAAAAAACTAGAGAATTAAAGGATGTATGTTTGTATATATACATGTGTATATATATTATATATCGGGTGTCTGGATGTTAATGACTTAGTGGTATTCTGTGCTTCTTTTGTATCGTTGTATCAGTGAGCACAAAGTTGATATCGGTACAGTTGCGTTGGCCGATGTATCAGCATGATCGAGACCGATGTCTTATGCTGGTCGTAAATGCTGCAAATTTTATTGGCCTTCTAATTTTCCGTTTTAGGGAATCGATTCTATTTTACGATTCGTATACGTGGCGATGAAAAGTGTGCTTATACTGGTGTGTAATATTCGCGTGAAAGCGTATTAACTTTTTCCCATTATGGAATGCTTTCGAGCGTATTCCGAATGGGATCACGTTCAACTCGCTGTGAATTTCAACGAATCGTTGATAAGGGATAACGCGTTGGGCGTTGGGGTAGTTTTATTTATTAGAATTTGGATTTGTCACGTCATGCGTTTATTCCATACCGACATTCGTACGCGAATATTAAACGTAGTTTCAAAATTGTTTAATCTTCCGTCTTGTCTCGTATTTTATTCTTATTTCGTGAAGGTTGTTCTCTACTTCGCGTATTTTCTCAATGAATTCAATCGAGTCGCGTATCGTGTTGGAATTTGACTCGAAATCTTTTACTCCAGTTCGCTTGTCCTTTCGCTCCGCTCATCCCCACTCCTTCCACGTGACTCGCGGACGCCACGCCCACCGAGTAGTGGGGGGCGAGCCTGCACTGGCCTCTGCTTCACGATTACTTCGATAAGAGCTATAGCGTTCTGAGCTTCCCAAATTTCAGCCGTTCTATGGCCATTACGATGTTTCTTCCGCAATTTATATACTACACGCGTATTTTAAAGAGGTAATACTTTTCGATATTAACGATACTATTGATCGTGTGCTAGTCTCATAGCACAATTAATATTATGATCAACCCAGATGATTTATAGAGTTCAATCCATTGCAGTTCGAATTACTCCAAACGTTTTAAAGTGTTTTATTAGAATTTACTTCGACTAAAAAATAGGACAATTTAAATAAATAAAGGGAGAAACCAATTCAATTAAATTTCAGTTTTATTTACACTATTGTTGTACTTTGTAATTTTCAAGTATATGATGTCTTTTGAAACAATTTCCCGATGTCGAGTCACGCTCGATTTTAGTTTAAAAGTATTCTTTTCGATTAGCAATTTTTTTCTATGACTGTATTTTGACAAATAACAAAATTCTTAATAATATTATTTGGCGAATTATTTTCGTCAAATTATCGAATTATTCTCTAAAACAACGTTAGAGAAGATAAATTACAAATTATTTTCTTATACCAATTGTTGAGCCTCAAACTTTCAATAAACTTAAATATTCTAGATAATCATATTTTTCCACTGGAAACCACACGAAACCCTGAAAAGGGAAGCTTAGGAACAAAAATGTAATTTCGTTTCCCAACTCACCCTGTTATCTTTTTTCAATACTCAATAGCCCGTAAGAACCCCATAAATTGATAACCCAGATACTTCCGTCCCAAACTACCTCTTCCACTCTCGTAATTACTCGAAGAACCGACCCGTCCCAACGTCCCACTCCACTCAGTCGTTTCCGCAGGATTTGTTCATCATGCACGAGCTATTCAGACCCCGTTAGCGTTTTACCGTGAAGCAAATGATCGTCACCTGAACATAAACATGGTGGCCCATCTTCACCTGAAATGAGCACCCTCCTTTTCACAGGGAGCAGTCAAATGTGAAAGGGGTGTACACCATAGCTGAAGACTCACCCTCGTGGGACAGACTCGTCAGATGTCCTTCATCTCTCGTCGTTTCTCCTCTCTCTCTCTCAATTAACGCGATACTCTACGGCTAAAAAGGCTACCTGGCAACAAAGAGGTGCCTGCAGCACGGTTGAAAAATACGGAGGAAGCCGGTATAAAAGGAAGACGAGTGAACTGGAGAAAGTTGCTCATGCATAATGGCTAGATGTTTGCGCGCGGTTCCGCTGGATAGCTATTTCTCGCCTCTACGACCTGTTTTTTAGGTAAGATTATTGTTACAGCCGTTTCGCCTGCCAGTGCCATATCTCGGTTGCTCCTTTTGCACAGCCCTGCGCCGGAATCGCGGAATCTTTCGGCCGTTGCACGGGGATTAAAGGAGGATGGCCTGGCAATTTGCCGACAGTGAAACGAAGCAACGCGGATTCGGCTGTGTAGACACCGTGAACCTTCCTGCCAGTTGCATAAGTATCCCGGAATTTCGAAATCGCTGCCTCTGCCCGGGGGATAACGCGATTTCGCGACGAATCGCGCAGAGTGTTCCGTGAAATATTTTTTTAAGCAGCTTTGCTCCAACGTGTTCACCACCGTGAGAATTTTATTTCAACGACGGATCTAAGGACTTTTGAATAGCGTTGGACAGGGAATTTTAGATCGGCTGAGAGGGGAGGCGCGAGGCTAACTTCTTCGCGTTTAAACGGGATTAATTTTAAGCAGATCACGTGTTTCGTTGATTCGCCGAGTGATTTTTATACGAGCGACTTCTTTTCGGGGGGTAATCCGTGTAGTTGAGACTTAGGAGCAGGCACGAAGAGGTGCGAATGGAGCTTGCCACTGAAGCGTGAGTGGGAAACAAAGGAAGCGAGTGGGTTGTCTGTTGGAAGACAGATATTGCATCCAGCGTCAAAGTGTCTGACAGACTCTTTGCTGCTCGAGGAAGGTGTGTCAATATTGTACAAATATTTGATAAAAACCGTTTGCAACGAGGGGTGTGAATATTTTAGGATGATGGGTTAATTTGTTTGCGTGTTTTGAATTGAATTATTGGGAACGGAGAGAGTAAGGAGTAGAGGATTGTTTACAGTCAGACGTGTATTACATCTAGGGTTCGAATGTGGAATTCTATCATGATTTTGTGTATACCTATTAGGTATACCTTAAAGGTGTCTTTTTTCATCTTTGGGTTTAAATGCAAATAATTGTTAAACTGTCAGTTATATATTATTTGAGGGATATATTTATCGATACATCGATGCGTATTTAGTAAAGATTATTTAATCTGGTTGTTAATTCTAGCTTAATTCGTCATTGGTGGTTATGGGACGCTGGTTGCTGAATTAAGCGTAGGATTTTTATGAAGCGATCTAAAAGGTTCGGAATCTGGTGAGAGAATTTTTCCCACATTCGCCACTTGTCAACAAGAGACATTCCTTGTCGGACGTGCTTGCTTCGGTTATTTTGCAAAATAAAGCGTTTCATCTTCGTTACTATACGGCGAGTTTTATTCTTCTCGCGCTTTAGCTTTATCCGGCTTCTTTTATCAATTCAACACTGGCAATAAGGAAATAAACCGTTGTCACCTTGGCTCGGGCTTTCGTTCTTTGGAAATGAATGGATGAAATGAACAATTTCAGCGATGTGTTTTTCAATTTTTTCACGAATGGAAACTACTGGTTCCAAGGAAAGCACGCGTAGTGAAAAAAGTGCAATAAAATAATCTTTATAAGTAATCTTTTCATAGGAAAGTTTATAGATACATATTTATGAAAACAAAAATCACGTGTATTGAACTCACTACTACAGAAAAAAAGGCGTCATCCAATTTCTTTGCAACTAGTCACTGTAATGATCTGCAGTGAAATGCAGCATGGCGGAAAACAAGCAAGTATCGAAGTTACGCAACGACTCCTGTATTTTCCGTTACAATTAAAATCAAAAAGACAGCTCGTGGGAGAAATAAGTATACGCATATGCATATTTTTGGATTTAGGATAAGCTGAATTATTTTGACGATTATTGTACGAAAAGTCAAAGAATTATTCGCAGGAGAAATAATTAGTCTTAAAGAATAATTTGAAGTAAAAATTTGTAAAGTATCTTTTGACATTACTTGGCTGAAATAGCGTAAATATTCTAGCTCGAGGAATGTGTATTTCGAATAATCGTTTAGTACACCTGTGTGCATATTTTACTGCGTTTCATTGATTCCAGTGTACTGGCATTTCGAGTTGTCGCGTAAAAATTTCCACCCCGTCCCACGCGTGGGATATAAATTTTTACAGGTATTACAACGACGAAACGTTTTACTTGATATATCAGAGGAATTTATGCAATTTTCGATTGACCATCGTAATTTCCACTTTACACGAAACAGCGCCTCTCAACGACTCCTGCTTTTCCGATAGTGCATTAAGTGAAGAGCACCGCTTCGCGTAATTTTCAATTTCGAATAATCGGTCCGGTTTCTCTCAGCTGTTCACGTCTAGTGCATGCAGTACAGTTCGGTAATTGAAAATCGATTAATAAATCAATATTTACGTGTCCAACTTTCCACATTCAGAAGCACTAGAAACGTTAATAAAAAGCTAACGTTCGCTCTGCCATACGTAAAAACGCTTTATGATATTACGAATTATCTTGTGTTTACTCGAACGAAAAATATTTTCAGAATCGGGCATGAAAATAAATTTAATTCATTAGGAACGGTTTCAATTTATTTTTATTCCACGAAAATACTATTATAACGATAATATCGCTGGCGCGTATGACAATACATTACCGAAATAATGTCCTATATTTTAATTCTGCCATTTTTAGTTTCAAGTCTGTTCAGAAGCGTGTGTAGGCTAGCCTATCATCTCTCGAATCATAAATGTATAATTTCTAGACCATTAATATTCCCCCAATAGATACATGTCATTAAAACATCACACGTGCCGTATATTTTAATTCCGCCAATTAAAATTTTTTAACCTGTCTATGTTCGAGATAACATTGCAGCATCATTTTAATAAACACGAGACATCTAAATTAGCCTCAACATAGTTCAACACAACGCTGAGCTAACCAAAGAATTTTTTTCGTCGGGAAAACTTATTTTTCGAATTATTGATAGGGATGAAACATCCAAACACACACGAGCTAGTGATCCAATACTCAGCCTAGCAAAATACTTTCCTTCTCGAATAAATTTATCGCTTTTCTGGATCCTTGAAAGACACGAGACATTCAAACACGCATCGACCATTAATTCAACACTGAGTCAAGCGAAATATTTCCTTTCTCAGCAAAATAAAGTTACTATTTTCTTCGATTCTTAATAAGCGTCAAACATCTAAGTACACATCGACCATTAACCCAACACTGAGCCAAACGAAATATTTGTTCTTTCGATACGAGAAATTTACCATTTTTTTGGATCCTTAAAGGACGTAAGATATCGAAATATACGTTAACCATTAACCCGACATTGAGCAAAGCAAAATACCTTCTTCCTAAAATAAATCTACCGTTTTCCTGGATCCTTAAAAAACACAAGACATCGAAGTATACGTGAACCATTAACCCGATACCGAGCCAGTCAAAATACTTTCTTTTTCAAATAAATTTACCGATTTCCTGGATCCTTAAAAGACACGAAACGTCCAAACACCCATTAACTCAACACCGAGGCAAACGAAACACCTTTTTCCTCGACACGATAAATTCACCGATTCCCTGGATGCTTTAAAAAACCGAAGCCACGGAAAACACACGTGAACCATTAACCCGCCACAGAGCGAAGGAAAATACATTTTTCCTCAACAGGATAAACTTGTCGTTTTTCGCGATTCCGCGCGGAGTGGGGTAAGCCAGCGGGTGTAAGTGCATCAAGGGAGGAAGAAGAAGGTATCCAGCAGTCGATATGAAACCGAAGAGACCACTGCAGCTTTTCAACACGGAAATACCGTGGATGCCGTGCATTCCTCTCGTATACTCAAGAGAGGGTAACCGGATCCTCCGGCTAGCTTCTTCCGTCGCTGATTCTTCGACGCTGAAGGAGCGCAAGCAGCTGGAAAGCCGGCCGAGACCACCCTTCGAGAGTCGGCCCTCTCGACCGGCCGATTATATTCCAGGGGAGCGATAAAGCGATTAGGATGCTCGGTTGTACGCGGCGGCTTAAGGAGAGAAATGAGGACGACGGCCAGGCCCGTAGCCCGCCGATAGATTGCCCTGCGGAGCCTGAAAGAGAGGGAATGCATAGAGGGCTCTTTCCTTATAATACGCGAAATGCCTTTAAATAC
Organism: Euglossa dilemma; assembly: GCA_002201625.1. Classification (NCBI taxonomy): domain Eukaryota; kingdom Metazoa; phylum Arthropoda; class Insecta; order Hymenoptera; family Apidae; genus Euglossa; species Euglossa dilemma. Next base: position 144,426 of record NIJG01000016.1, on the reverse strand, counting down.
GGAATGCCGAGTCATCGATTATTCCAGATATGCCGCTAATACGCATTCTGCTCGTGCCAAGACGCACGCTTTCGATTTTATGATTATGGTTACCTTTACGAGACAGCGCGTACGCGATCGATGACTTTCATCTTTCGCGGCAACTTCGCTGTTCGTCCTTTTCAAATCCCAGTTTGGCTGACTGTAGCGCGGCATTTCGAATTTCCTTGAGTTTCAAGTGGAAAAATCGAGAATTATCCGTGTATCGTCATTAGGTCGTTCATGATTGGCTACGATTAGCGGCGGATAGTTCTTTTCTAGGATCGTATTTTTAACCCTTTGCGGACGAGAAACGAAGTATATGATACATCGAGTATATGCAAAACTATTAACCTTTTAGGCTCGACGCGCCTCTATAGTGGCTTTCGTCGATACCACGATTTTAAACAGTATTATACGTTTTTCCCTTTATTTCTCATTTGTTTCGCCTAAACCGCGTTAATATAGATTTAGATCACGTAGAATTCTATTTAATACGGTTTTTGTGCGATCCGCGACCAGGCGTGCCGTGCCTAAAGGGTTAAAAACAATGAACCGAGGAAAATTTTCTAAATTATATTCTGAATAATGCTAAAATTGTTTCTCGCTATATTCCAAGCAGCTTTCGGTCTAAAATATAAAAATATTTTCTCGTATATTAAAAAGGTTAAGAGGGTGAGATGGACTGAAATAATATTGTTGCGGCGCAATAAAGAAGGTTAAACGTGTCTCGTCCTTCTTACGGATTGAATCGCGATAACTAAAAACGAGCACCTGAAATTTGTAACAACCCAATTGAACAGACTGGACACACGTGTGACTGACCCAATGAAGCGACGAACAGTCCATAAATCACGACTCACTTCTCTGCGTATTTCCTACTCCTCCAGCAAAGATTCTTCGGACACACCCACAATCCAATCAGAAGACTCTATTTTTCCTCTACCAAATCCTTAACAACCAATCACAACATACTCGAAGCGAACTCCAACAACATCGAACAACACAGACAGAACGAAAACGAACATCAGGCCTATCACATCGAGAACTAAATCGAACGTTAAACAGATCACATCGAGAATTAAACCGAATATCAAACAGATCACATCGAGAACACGATTAGAACGCAAACAGGACGCAATCAGAACACGATCAACCATCAAACAGATTGCATCAGAACACTATCGACAGAACGCAGGCAGCAAACAGAATGCATGCAACGGAGTATCATCAACATCACCACATTATCAAACCAGTATAATAAAATGTAAAACGCAATCCAGTGCATTTTATTATAAAATTAAAGTGCTCAGCGTCTCAAGATTTATGAACGCTGAGAAGACGAGACAGAATACATTCAACTACGTACAACAAGTTTTATATTTACCTATTATAGATAAATAATAATAAATAACAATAATAGGTATAATATTACCTTTATATACCTATAACAAATATTGTTTCTTCTTGGTGGAATATGATAAACTTTATCTTAGAATAGATACGATGATCTGTCGTATTTATTGTATTTATTTATAATAAATATATGGCCTGTCGATGATATTCGTCACAGTTTTGGCCAATAATAGTCATTGTTTATAAAAGAGAGAGTGTCAGTGGAGTTAATCGAACAAACAGTATTTAGTGGAAAATGCGCGATACTACGCTATCTTGTTTCCTTTTGAATTCATGGTTTTTATGACCATTGGTAAGCCTGCGTAACCTGAATTCGAAAAATAAGGGTTATATACGGTTTTTCGGGAAAGTGAGATGGATTACTGCCCCATGCGCCAAATACTATGCGTTCGCACCGAGTTGGCACAGCGGGTTTCATTTTCGCTGTGAAAAAATTCAATTAGGTTCTCTGTTGGGAAAAAACGAAATTACTTTCCGAACACTGTGATATTTCCCGATACGAATAATAATACCACTGAAACAGTATTTCAAGGACTAACATTACCATTACTGAATGTGTTTTCGATGAGAGAAGTCTAGAAAACTCCAATTCTGTGGTCAGCTGATCATTTGGGAACTGGAATTTGGTTGCTTTTGAAAGAACATGGAAATTCAACGAAGGTCTTCATTTTCATTTGGAATTTGGGAGTTGATGATTGCTAATGAGATCAGAGATGTACAGGGTGTTGAAGTCTAATTAACGAGCATAAATCCTGTAGTCGATTGATCGTTCAAGAATAGGAGTTTAGTTGGCTGTGAACGTGGTGATTAATTGTAGATCTTTGGTCGAGTTTAGTTTCTGGGAGTTGGAAACTGTTGTTGTGGAATAATGAGATGAGATGCACAGGGTGTCTGAGAAAGAAGTCTAATCGACATAGGTCCTGTAATCCTAGGATTACATGATCCTATGTAATCCATAGGTCACTTGATTATTATTTGCAAATAGGAGCCTTTTCGCTAATTGCTAGAAATTGATGTTGTATAATAGTAGAATAAGAAATACACATGGTGCTTAAAAAAAGTTTAATGAATGTTGATCCCATATAATAGCGATCGTTTTAAGCACAGAAGGAGGTTAATTGATTGTAAAGTGAGAAAGTGGTAATTTATTGGAGTTCTTCGGTTAAGTTTGGAACGTTAGAGTTGGTAATTGTTATTCTGAAACGGTTGGACAGATAAATAGGGTGTTTAATCCTTTGCACTCCTATGTCGAATGTAACTTTTGGTCAGTTTTTATCTCTGAAGATATGCAGTTGAAAATTACAAAATACAACAGTAATGTAAGTAAAACTGACATTTAATTGTATTTCTTTCTTGCTTCATTTATTTAGATTTCCTTCCTTTTCAGCTGAAGTAAATTTCAAATAAAACACTTGAAAGGGTTAGGAGCTGTTGATAACAAAGGGTTAAAGCAAAGTTTTAATCACCATAGATCCATTCATCGATTGATCATTTGGAAATAAAGTTTGGCTATTTACGAGGTGAAAAGATAGTAATTAATTGGGACTCTAAGAGTTGATGTAATTATTATTGCGTAGTACTGTAATGAGAAATCTACAGGTTGTTTGAAAAATAGGGTCCATGGCTTTTGATACTTTACAGTATTAAAGGGGAGAATAATTTAATCAACGTCAGTGTAGATCTTATTAACTAATTGATGGTTTAACCCTTCGCACTCGGCGATTTTTTCGTTACAGAAAAATAGTGATTCGAAAACCTTCTGCCATAGAAGCGACGATATTTTTGAAACGATAAATAAGAAATCGTATACAAATTAAAACGTAGAATTATTTTACTTCTACATTCCACGCATTCTTGGGTAATTTTAAATTCGATATATCTGTTATTAAATGGACGCTATCCTTTTTTATTAACTCTTTATTAGTCTTTATTACAATTTCGTTCTATTAATACAACACGCTTCTGCTTCTTCATGATGACCGACTGACTATGCCCAATTTTCGCGTAATTAATAGTGCCCTGGACAAAGAGCACTTAGCTGTCGATGCTTCGGTATTTTGGTCTGTCGGCGCTCGGCTTTCGACGATTTGTCTATTGACCTTTCAGCGTCTCAGCGCTTCGGCTGAGATATATCTCAGTTTGCTACTGCAAACGAATGAGATACAGACGTATTTGATAACTTATAATATCAATCAACGTCGACCGTTTGAATCCGATTAAACGACGTCTGAGGCACGTTTCTTGAAAGCAAAGGGTCAACGATGAAACGAAAATATTTTTATTCCGTGACTTGGAGCGTGTTTCCTTGCAACCGTCGAATTATTACCTCGCATAACCTTCGTGACACTAATATCCAGTCGTCGTAAATAATCGTAACGACGAATAATCCGCCATATTTCACGGGAACGATCGCCATTCTATCGCGTTCTCGCTCCACGTTTGAGTTTTCAGTTGATCCTCGGCTTCGTTACAAATCGTCAATGCGTCATCAGAAGAAGGTCAGAATACTATAGCAATAGTTTCGAATTCTTCAACTGAGTTTGAGGTCTGAGAATAATTGGTAATTTTTATGGTATTGGGATGAAAAACGTACAGGATGTTTAGGAATTGAGTCCAAGGCTTTCAAGTACTTATCAAAAGGTGTAAAATACATGACAGTACGCGAAAGGAAATTTCTTTTTATCGTATTTAATATAAATGCAAAAGTCGGTTTGAGAGTATATTAACTGAAGAACGTCAGTAGAAAATTATAATTAATTTCGAGGAGTGGTTGCTTCACAGATATCTGACTTGACCAGTGATCGTGTAACAAGGCACGTGATTATGCAGTGCTATGTAAATGTAATGCTATGTCAATGGCTGTCAGGTGTAAGTTATGGACACGTACTGTGCTACGTCAAAGCTAGGCACGTTTAATTTATGAAATAGGTGGCACTAGAATCCAAGGATCTCGGTTATAATTCATGCGTGTACTTGAGGATTTAGGTTACGTACAAACAGTGCTGTGTCAGAGAGCCCTAGGCTCTGGCATGTAAAAAATTGCAGTGTTACATTTAAAGCACAGGGGCACTTAAAGAGGCTCATATTGGTTTATGAGAAGACGAAGTACTACGTCAAAGTCTATCAACCTTATTTCGTAAAAAGGAACGATGTTATGGCGTAGTCTTGTATTATAAAAAAAGAAGTAAATAACTTTAAGGTTGACATATTCGAAAATATAAAATTATATCGTTTTTTGAAATAGCTTTCCAAGAGTTTTGCTATTTCTTCGATGTAATATAAATTACGTTAGAGATATAAAGTCTCGTTAGAAACTACAGTCTAAACAATTATTTTGTCACACACTGTAGATTTATCTGTAAGTCTATTCCATATTTAACAGACCCGCGTTTCCAGGCTGCTCAGAATTCTGCATGAACTGTCTACGAGTAGTTAACGAGCTAGTCGAAGACTATTACCGGAAGTATTATAGTATCGTGTCCATGCAGCGATTCAGTAACAGTTCGTGAGCAGTTTGTGACCTCTAAAGTTCTAACTGGACACCGTTCAATGTTTGCATACTGTTCATTGTGAAGTGTCTACACTGCTGCAGAAGATAACTAGCAACCTGTTCGCAACTCTTCACGAAGATACCACGCTGCTACAAAAGTGTTCGGAAACTATTCCCAAAAATGTCTATACTATTACAAAAACAGTCGTGAGTTATTCGCAAGTCTGTTCACATTATAGAAAGGAATAGACTTTGAGAGATGATTAGATTGTAGACTTAGAGAGACTTGCTAAAAGATGGATTCCAGCTCCAGTTCCTACATATATGTCCGGATTATTGTATTTATAGTCATTCATTAACCTTGCTCACATCCCTTTGCGGACGAGAAAGAAATTTAACGAAACATTCGGTGTATGCTAAACGATTTAAAATAACAAATCGAGGGTCATGCCACTTTTTTTGATATGGAGTTAATTCGACGTCAAATCACTACTTGCCACGTCATTTAACTCGACTGAATTTGGATCCAAGCGATCACTCAGTGCCAGAATTTTTAACACGATATAAACAAGATTTGTTTACGTAACTAACATGTTCCACAAATTTTTGTCGAACGTGATAAAAAAATCAATGTAATAATTCGTGATTCGCGTCTAATTACGAGTCACTCTCGTGATATTCAGGTTTGGCCGAAAATTCTCATCACGAGTTCGACTCGTCAAAATCTGGCAAGGGGTTAATAGGGAGTCAAATTGACATCGAGTCGCCATTATCGATAGGAAGTCAATTTGACGTCACGTTACCACTAGTACTATGAAAATAGTGGTCACCGCTTGAAGGTTGAACGTCGAAACAGTAGATCAGGTCAGAGGACCTTCGGGAGTCCTATTGATGCCTAGCTCTCTGGTGGCCAGTGTGAAAGGGCCGTCACAGATCAATGAAGAAACAGAGTATACTGTTGGTTATGAGAGTAAATGCAGCAGTGGGTTTTGGTATTACAAGCACTTTTCGTTTCTTGCATATCGTTACTTTGCATATCAACAATAGGGAAGGTGTATGTTTTGGAAAATATGGGAATTTTGATTTGTTTCGGTTGATGAAGGAGAAAAAGATATGGAGAGATATCTTGTGTCGGTTGATCTGAGTTGACTCCTCAGTCATGACGTACTTTATGTATCGCGATGTGTATCAGTGTTCGATTGTCAAGACGCTAGGATTTATAATATAGTGCACTATTTTGCGTTTTACACTGTGTTGTCTTGGTTGATGCGGTCTGATGAGATTTCGTTCTTGATATGTTTTGTTTTCTAGTCGATTTGGATCTGATGTGTCCTTTTTGATAGTCGATTGAGATTTGTCTGTACAGGTCGATATTTGTTGGAGTTCGGTTCGAGTATGTTGTGATTGACTAGTACAGGATTTGCTAGTGGAAAAATAGAATTTTCTGGTTGGATGGTGGGTGTGTCGGAAGGATGAAGGAAGAAGGCACATGAGTTGCCCTTCGCTAGTGTTTTGTCGTGATTTATGGACGTGCGTCTATTTGTCGTTTTCTTGGGTCAGTCACACGTGCTTCCAATCTATTGGGTCTAGTTGTTATAAACATTCGGCCCCGTTTCTAGTAATTGCGATTTAATACGACACGTTTAGCCCCTTGACATACAAATTAAATGCACTTGATGCTATTGAAAAATATTATTTTATTTCGCTAAGTTTAATATTGAATATTGGATTTTTATTGATAAGATTCATAAAACTTATCTCTTGACATACAATCTAGAGAAATACTTACCAAAGTCAACGAAGGGCCTTGAAATAAATGACGAGTCCAACTCGTCATTGTATGTTAAGGGGTTAACCTTCTTTGTTGCGTCGCAACAACGTACTTCTGGGGATGATAAAGTCATCTTTACAACTAACTCGTTTATCATAACTGGTTTCCAACCCAACGACAACACAAACTTATACAAACAAGAAAAATTAACATGCACTACAACTTTATTCGATAGACCTTCGATTTGTAATTTTTATTGATAAAAAATATAGTTTTATATAATCACAAATTTAACGTTCGTAGATTCTCGTCTTCTAGTTGCTCATACGTGACAAATATGGTAATACAATCGTTTTATAGGGACGCTTTTGGACTGAATATTTCAGGTTGAGAGCCGAAGTGTAAGAGGGTATGAGCCACGATACGAAGTTACGTGCTTGTTTACGGTTTCTTACTTTTGTTTCCGCCAGGTGAACTCTATTACTTATTCAGTGATTACTTCGGAGGCATGGTTTCCGTTTCATCGTAGCTGCTGCAGCGGAACCGCGTGCAGCTTTGCCTCAATAACTTCTGAACCTTGGAAATTGATTACCGAGAAAAGCTTTCTAGATTTTAACGTTTCATTTGACAAATTAGATGAAGCTTCTTTCAGCGTTACTTCAGAATCTCGCGAAATAGGCTAGTTTCGTGTGTGTCGTCGACAGACCATAGTTAAGTTAAGCTATCTCCACATTCAGAATTTTTAAAGATATTAATGTCTTTAATTTTTGTTGGTTAAATATTCGTGAGTGGTAAAACGTTCCCGGTACTCTACGTTCCTACGTTACATGTGGTTGCGATCTGCAAACTTGGGATGCAGGAAAATTCCCAAAAATCAATTGACGATTCGCTCACACACACACGCACATCTAATGTGCACCTCTGCATGTCGCTTTCATGAATTTTAATTTTAATTTCAGCGCTATTTTATTTTTCTGCTATAATATAATATAAAAATAAATCTTTGCTTCTTGTTTTGTCATAAATTATCGGTTCATATGCAGTTCAAAGTAGCGTGACGATAGAGAGAAAAACTAGAAGATATTGTAATTAAAAATCCCATACTGTAGGATGACTTGAATACAAATAGTTATAAAATGAATTTGAAATAATGGAAATACCATAATAGAAGATAGCTTTATAAGAGGATTGATTCAGCTGGGATTAAAAATTCCAGTTTAGTTGGATTAATTCAAATGGAATATTTATAAATTTATTGAAAATAGAAAAATCGGAAACACTATAACGGAAGATGGTACTGCAGCGTGATTAATTCGAGCTAAATATCCAATAAATTTATTTGAAATAGGGCATAAAGAAAATGGATCGATGAAAATATTTGTTGAACTAAAATTCTACGTTCCATATTACTCTAATTGCCAAACAATCCGGTTTACAAATTTTTTAATAAAAAATCCGATTATCCTGTTGCGCAAATAATATTTTATCCGTCGAAATAGTCATGTAAATACTTGTTTTCGATGATCTTCCAAGTATATTTTGGGCTTTTATGCTTTCAGCAAGTGTAAGTCTAGATCTCACGCAGGATTAGCTTCGAATGGATTTATCCAATCGAACGTAATGTGATAAATCCATAAATTTTGCACACGTGTATGGCTGCTATACAAATAAAATTTACGAGCCAGAAGATTTCGAATTTCATGAATCAATATCTGTCAGTTTATCTCTCTTAACTAACATTTAGTTGGCTATCAATTTTTATTTTCTGTCGAGAGTAATAAATATCTTGCTCGATTCGCATCGTTCATGGTGTCACGTTTCCATGAATATAAAAGTTGAATATTAATATGCAAGTTACGATATAATAGGAGTAATAAACGCAACTATTATTATTTCTTGACCAATGAAGTATTACGCAACAGCGCAAGTATAAAATTTTCAATTCGCGAGATTTTTTATTACTTAACGATAAATTTAAAGAAAGAAATACACACCTATCAATTCTTGATAGGAAAGCCAATATTAAATCAATATCTTATAAAAGAAAAATCTCTAGCTCTGGTTTCACCATCTGGTGACTCTCTGACCCAATTAAAAACAGCTTCGTAATTAATTTCTCACGTGAAGAATCAATTTTTGGAATATAACAATCTATTTTTTCAACGATTCCTTGTTTCTTTCCTTTAAATTTGTTCCATGCTGCTTTATATTTTCACCTACTCGAATTAAGACCGATATTATTTGACATACAAATTAGTTTTTTCCCTAAAATATTCGAAATTAATTTATTCTTAGAAATTTTTCAAATAAATTGGTCTGGGAGAATTTGTCAAATTAATCCTTGTGGACTCAATTTTGATTACCAACGAATATTATTTGTGAAAACATGCATTAAACGTGGAATGTTGTCATTATTCATTCATTCTCGATGCACACAGGCTTTCCATTTGCTCGAGGTACCATTTATTAACTTCGTGAGAAACAATCTGTAATTGATGTTTTAACGTCTACGTTTCAACTCTGTTCCATTAATACAGCGTGCGCGATTAATCGAAGGAAATTTACGTTTCTGTTTCACAACCAGCATCGCGTTTAATCAGACATAAATGAAGATTTCCTAGAAATCTTTCGCGAACGTATTGAAATTAATGAAATCGCGAAATGATGGGAGATGATAAAATATTCGGAATTAACGAGGCTTTAAAAACTGTATTTGCTCCTGGAAAAGCGTCCGGCGTTTACGTGAAAATGTGAAAATAAAATCAAGAGCGTAAATTACGAGTGTAATATCAGAAGCGAAAATGCGCGAAATCGATTTCGATCGGTACGTTGGATTTATACGAACTGACAAATTTCCTTGCATAAAATCTTCTTTTCACCAGATAAACGCATTTTTTGTATTTTGATTTCATCGTTGATAATTAATATTTATTTATTCACTGAAATTGTGTTATCCGTAAGGATTCTCCATTATTTACATTTAATAAGTTTGTTATAAATTTATTGTCAAACGTGATTACATTCCTTTCACTTTTATTATAAAATTATTACAAAAGATCAACTCACGGTAAAAATATGTTATTTATTATCGAATTTGAGATAAATGAATATCATTTATTATCGGTAAATTTAAGGTAAAATTTACCTTAATATGCGTTTATTGTTGATAAATTAATGTTGAAATTGTGCTATATACTATGAGAGCAAATTAAATTGCTTTGAAAATAAAAAATTAAGTATTACCGAGGGTGAATGTAAGGATCATTTATTATTGAAAAATTTAAAATCATGTCATTTAGCATTGATATATTTAAGATACAGATATACTATACATTATTTTCAAATTAACCATAAAAGGATGTCATTTATTATTGAGCTATTTAACACAAAAATATATCATTTATTATTGACAATTTTTTTTAATAAAGACGCGTCATTATATTATTATACTAATCGGCACATTTAATTAATCATTTAATTATATAATTTTTTTTAGAAATATTAGAGTAATTGTTATTAGTTAATTAATTAATCGTTTCATTTAATTTCTTAGAAATAATTAAATTTGAACCAGACGATTAGGAACACTAATCGATCGAATACAAATTGTACTGTCGATGTGATCGCGTTAATAGAGATGTATCGATTGATAAACGCATAGACAAATATTAGCTCTATGCTAATGTAGTGATCGATATGTCTGTGTTGCTATTGATTACAATTGGCGCAAATTTAATCGAATAATAGATTAGAGTTGGATTTGAGCTGGATTAGGACTTTTATTTATAAGCAACCACTAAATATTTAATCATGCTAAGAATTTGTGCGGCTAAATACTTATTTATACAGTGATTTATTTGTTATATTATTTCTTTACATTGTATGACGTTTTAGGTTGAAGAGAATCGTTAAAATTCTAAATGTAAAACATTTTTGCATAGATTTTTAATTTGAAACGTATAATTTAAAAGTTTATTGCTTCCTCTTTCATATCAAATTAATTCCATAAAGGAAATGTTGTTTTAAAAACAATCGACTACTGATATAATTTCAAATTCTACTCTACTTTAAATATTTAAAAAATTTAAATATCTTTAGAATAGAATAAACTGCTCAGAATTCTAAATTTTTGGAAAATTTAATAAACAAATTCTCCGAACTTTTATTGATTACGTAATACGATTATTCACATAAATACATAATGCTTAATTCTGCTAGCGTCGAAATTAATAATTTGTCTTAATGGCGAACACGAATAATAGAAGAAAAATATCCAACTAGATGGAATGATCTAAAATTGAAGAGCCAACAGTAACCAGACAACTGCGAGGAATAGAAAAAATTCAGGAAGGAAGGAAGGAAGGTAGATATTACACGACGAACAAGCACGTGTCTGTCGTACAAAATACGGGAAAAGTTTCTTGCCGGAGTTGTAACAGGTGACGGGAAATGGGAATACGAGAAATCAAAAAAGAACAAAATTATCAGTAAATCCGGGAAAGCTTACATTAGCAACATGACAAAATGTTCATACGAGAAAGAATATTTTATATACAAATTAGTTGCAAAAACATAATCTCAAAAAGACGTTCAGACTGTATATAATAAACGAACATTTTCAAGTATTTATTTAATAATTTATTTTATCCTACCTGATTGTCTACTTTTATTCAGTATTTTTTTATTACCCATAACATTAATCATGCATTTGAGTACAAGCAATAATTTATAATAAAATTTGTCAAACAAAGACATAGTTGAACGATTCGATTTTTGTTAATAACTAAGTGTTATGGTGTGAAGGAATTTCATTCTGTGTACAGAATATCTCACATTTTACCATATTATAGCTTTATTTATTTTTTCATATTGATTCTTCCCTTGTTCAGTTGTACCACTACTTACTGGTCACTCAGTATATAATCCCAAATATGTCGAAGAGAAAGAACAAAATATTTTCGTTTTCGAGAAATCGCTCTCTGAAAATTCGTGGTGTAGGTCAAGCTTCAACTTTATAAATTTTAACGTGTGCTAACTTTCTTCCTGAGTGTCTCAAAAAACAGGAATCTTTTGTGTAATTTTATCTTTCGATCCACTCGCTATAAATGTGAAAATATCAGGTATATTTGCGAATATTAATAGATACAATTTGCAATAAAATTCTTAGTTAGAAATAACGCGCGCTGCATAAATTTCAAGCACGATTAACTCGAATACAAAGCCCCGTAGAAAAAAATGTCGTTCTATATTTTTAACTTTCTTTTTCGCGTAGATTCGATCCCTGTCCTGTCGTACCACCGATTACCTATCACTCTACGTAAAAAAAGAAATTTCCTTTATAACGCGCACGTTGCTTGTGCACACGATGCACACCAGAGACCATAAACGTAAAAAACATAAAGAAGGTAGTAAAAGAGGCGTCTCACAGCTCATATTCTAAACATTGCCGACTTAACGATACCGTTAAACTCTTTTTATTGCCAACTTGTAGTAAAATTTATTATAATTTCAATTCAAATAAAATACAGTTGTCGAATAATTTCTTTCGATATTTTTTCTCGATTAAATTATACGTAGATATCGAATGATTCTCTCCTTTCGATCATTTCTGCGAATCAAGTCACTCTCGGTAAATCTAAAGTTTCTTTCGCCAATTTGGCCCTCGATACGAGAAAAATCTCGAGGATCTGAATATCCCGTTCTGTCTTTGTGAGCGTATAATACGATTTACTGGAACAATAGGTTAGGAAGAAAGTGTATTCCTTCCCATCCCCTCTCTAATTTTCGATTTTGATGCAAATCCTCGGCTACTTGTCGGTGAATAGAGAGCAAAATCGTACAACGCCATTACTAAACTTTCGGCTCTTTCTTTCCTCCCTGCGATCGCGGTCGTAAAAGGAATCGATTTCGATCTCCCACGGTCCCGGATGCCTGCGAAATCGTTTTTATTAGGATTTTTCAATCCCTACGCCTTTCTCGCTGTCTTCGACATTTCACAAAGCCTCGCGGAAATGCGATAGAAACGGGAATATCGAAGCGTGAAGAAAGCTTAGGCGAAAAAGGGAGGAAAAAATTGGAGATGGAGGCATCGGGATGACGAAGAGGAAGATAAAGGAAAATACGAGGAGGAAGCAGGGATTCGTCCCAAATGAGTTCACCCTTCGTGAAATCTTGGCTTTGCTACTCTAATTTCCTTTCTTCCTTTTCCTTTGCTTTTTATTAACGCTAGTCGGTAGTCTGCCCCTAATCTCTTATTCGATTTCCTTTTGTATGGTCCGCGCTGTTTTTGTCCGTCATAATTGTGTTTTTCTTCCATATAGGTCTGCGCTTCCGACAGATTTCTGGGGGAATATTTCAGTTTGGGGCGCGGATAATGCCGCAAGGCAGGTCAGAGGGAATTGGAACGCAGAAATTTTAAAAAAATTTGGAAATTTTCTTTCAGCAATTCGATTTTATTTTGAATATTCTTTCACCGTTGTTCATTTATTCATTCATTTTCGTACAAATTCTTCTTGAAATTTATTTATACTTGTTCTGGTATCTATTTATAAATATCTCCGAAAATTTATTTATTAGTATATTTGGAAACTTGTATATAATTTTTTCCTTCAATTTGATATCTAGAATAGCTTTAATTTTGCATATATATGTAGGTCTCTATAACATAAATCTCATGTTTTGATAAATTCGGAAATTGGTTACAGCTTCTCATTGGGACGTAAAAGTTTAGATCTAATTATTACTATAAAGGCACTGTTTAATATCCTTTCAATGGTAATTGAACATAAGAGTCATGGAAAATGAAAAGAACAAAGTCAAAATAATTGTGAGTAAATAATTTTATTAGCGTATTCATAATATATTACTGACACCAATTTTGTTAAAGAAATGTTTAATTAATTATAGATAAAATATGATATTTTGGAACGTCCGTAAGCAATTGTCTTTAATTTGCGAAGAAGATAAAACTGAGAAGACTTCTTAAGATTAAGAATCTCTTTTTCAACTTTTACTCATTGCAAACTATCGTTGAATTCTTCATTTTTGTTTTTTATTTGAAACGAATCGGAATAATTAAAATACATTGTCATATTAATATACGTCCCACGAACGTTATTAATACTATTACTAACATAAAAATGCACGTGAAATAAAACTTCCTACGTTCCAAATAGGGTACTTATCGAGGGAGCAATTTTTCCTGAAAATAGGGTCGTTTAAAATATCAAGCTTGTCCTCCATATTTCAAACGAAGCCACATATTTTCTCTTAACCAGGTATTTAGCCTTCGCAGAGGCCTGTTCAATAACCTACATCCTAGGGCGTGCATGTGGGTTTCCCAAGGTCATTTGCGGTCACTTAAAGTCATTCAAAGTTCACGTTCATAGAACGACCGGAAGACTTTCCCTTACCGTTGGAATTTGTCGGCAAAAGCGGGCTGAGACAGGTGAAGCAAATTACCGAATTCTAATGTCTCATAACTGCTTTTCGAGCAATTATTGGCGGAGTAATAGAATCATTACGCAGTGATAGAAGTAACCAATGTATTAACCTTCATGGTTAACCTCTTGAACTAGCAGAATCGTCTAGAGTCTCCTTCTACTGGAGAAATCGCGATGTCGTAGTTGTCGCCTTTGAGTTAGAGCTGGAAGAATATTAAATAAGATGCAGGAACGGGTTAAAAATCGACTTCTTTGAAATTTTTTTCTAAGGAAATCATGATACGTTTCGGTACGCAGTTTTCGCACTCAGATTTATTTATACTCAAAGAATATTTGCGATTTTTTTTTGTAGTGAGTTTATTGATAATTGTGGAAATTCTACAACCTTAGGTAAATCGTGTTTTTAAAAATTGGCTCGGATGATTATCTGATTATCTAAGACGAAAAAACTAAAGAGCATATTAATTAGTATAAATACAGCTATGGCGTGAATCATCGAAACAGCGAAATTTTGAAAATTAGAAAAGTGACAGCATTTTGAAATTTAAATATCGATTTTCCTTGTGCTTTTCGACCTTTGAGTGGTCTAAACCGAAATAGAAAAAGCGTCAGGTTTTAAAATTCGTGGTTCACGCGATAAAGGTAGATCCGATGAAGATCTTTTGTATATTTCAAATCAATCGGTCAACTCAAACGCGAGATATCCCGTCAGCCAGTTCAAAAAATGTGGTTTCGTGAAAAACGCGTTTGATGTTTCTGTTACCTGTTATACAATAACTGTACGTCGCGCTTTGAACATTTATAACTTTGCCAATTTTATGAATTCAGACAAATCCTTTTATATAGACATTTTCGAAAGCGTGTACATTAAGAAAATATAAAACAGAAAAGTTCATTTTTCTAAACCGAATTACAAGAATACCTCCTTAAATTTGATTCGTTATATATTTTCGTAGTTGTATTGTTATAATTATAATTTAAATAATTTAAATATTCGTGTACCATTCGTGTTTGTGTTTAAAAATATTCTAAATTGAATTATTAAATTAATATTAATATTGATGCTCGCGCTGAAAATCGAATATTCTCTACCTATATATGAATTTGTGTCTAATATTATTGAAAAAAATAAATAAAATTCCAGTTTTGAAAAACGTTTATATTAGATTTTGATAGTTTGGTAAAACTGGGAAAATTAGTAGTGAATTTTGGTATTAGAAAAATGTTTACCATATCATAAACTAACACTGATTATATTCAGTTATTTCGTACTCTAGAATGAGTCATGAGTTTTTGCCAGGTTTACGTTGCCCTGTTTTAATGATTGATTGTTTTACTTAAGTAACGTTATTCATGCCTGACGTAGAATCACACAGTATGGGTAAAAGCATAGAACACAATGGCCTTTATTACGAAGACTGCAATTTATTGTGCGAGCTATTGTACGATACCCGAATTTTGCACGTAAACTACATAAAATCTCGTAGCTCCCTTAATATTTCCCGAATTTTCGGTTGACTTAAATGTTAGTATTTAATTGCTTAATTAATTCAAGTGCCAATTCCTGAGGGCAAATATCTCGAAAAATATGAAATAAATATTTGAAACAAAATTCGTATAGCTTCGAGTGAAACAGACAATGCTGTTATTAATTTGTCCTTGTATCAACCATAGAAGAACTGATAAAACTCAATTGGAGTTCTTTAATATTGGCATTTATATTTTTCTTGTCTATCATCGAGACATTTTCGAACCGATCGTAGTTTTCGTATAATAATTAAATTATAACAGACTGTAATAAAAAAATTTCCTTATTATCACGAAATAACTAAATTAATAATGGATAATAAATTATAAAAAGCTCACGATGGTAATTATACCTTAGTAATCTATCCACGCACATTTTTCCCAAGCATATCGTAATATGCAAGTATAATAAATGAACTGAGAGTTGTAGAATGTAGAATTACCTGTTTATTTTTTCCTCGGGTTGGATTTGTAGATCCAGAGGGATCTAAAACGAAGCTTATGCCCTCCTTAGAATTTCAATAACGACGTAACAGTCGGCGTAAATAGGAAGAGACGTGACGCCAGACGCACCTCCATTTTGTATTCTATTTTCACAGGACTTCATCTTACTGCATAATAAACAAGACCCTTCACCACCCTCTCGCCATTCCATGGATTTCTTTTTTTCCATTTCCTTCTCAGCCGGTGTGAAGAGCGTAACGGGAACCCTTTAGCATGGGTGACCTTGGCTAAAAATGAAGCCCTTAATCAGCCTCGCAGAGGGTGTCGAATAACTTCGGACCTCGGGACGTCTCACAAATAATTGGGGAGTGGAATTACGAAAGGCAGCTGCATGGGAACGTGCGCTGATAATAAAGCCCTTTAAGATCTCACCCTTTCAACAACAACTTTCCTTCAAATCTTTCCATGGAGGGTGATCATCGTGACGATTCCTTAGGCTACGTTGATCTTTAGGGAGAATGATTCAAACGAAATTTATCGAGTACTTAGTTGGCAATAAATCGTAAAAATAAATGTAATAATTTTTATTGCGTTAAAATAGATATTCAATATTTTATTTTTTAAGTATTTAATATTTTGTTTTTAAATCTAATTAATCAATTAAATATAATAATTTCTGTCTTAAATATTCACAAAAATTTTGGTTACCCTAATATTTTTATATTGTAATAGAATTCAATGAAACGAATGATATCATAGGCAAAAAATTGCATGGAGTTGTATTTAAATGATTGTTATTTATTTAAATTGTATTAAATGATTATTATTTAAATTATGCTATTAGAGGTTATATGCGGGTTATAGCTTTGTAACGATGCTGAAAAAAACCTTGTTCATATTCGTTTATCTTAGCCGAACAGCCGTGGAATATCAGGTCCATTTATATTCGTTTATTTTATTTTCGGAAAATGAGATTTTTATCTCACAACAGAACGATATTTTTATTCGATTTCCACAGCAACCGATAACG
>NIJG01000016.1:85220-117385 GCA_002201625.1 Euglossa dilemma | reverse complement strand
AAGTATTTACTTATAAGAATTACATATAAGCGTTAAAGAAATTTCAAATATGTATCATTTTCCTTAAAAGAAAATGCATGTAATACATCCTGAACTTACTGTTAAGAAAAATCTAAAGGAAAATCTATCTCCAAGACTTAAAAAAAGAAAGCGATGTTTTAAAACTCGGAATACTTCATCCAAGAGCTAACTTAACTCAGCGGCACATAATTTTGTATCTATATTAGTAGAAAACGGATATTACCTTTAAAATTCTGCACGTCAATTTGTCTTCTTACCATTCCTTTAAATTCTCCACTTTTTCCGTGAAGTCATAAAGTATATCTTCTTTTTCCTGACAAATACGTAAATCACATAATTTGTAACTCGATTTACCTTTTGCACTCTGCGATTTCTTCGTTATAGAAGAATTGTAATTTGAAGAGCTTCTGCCATAAAGTCGACGACAGTTTTAAAACGATGAATAAGAAATTGTGTCGAAATTAAAATATAGAATTATTTTACTTCTACATTTTACGTATCCTTGGGTAATTTTAAATTCGATATCTCAATCAACGTCGATCTTCAGAATTCGACTAAACGGCAATCGAGGCTTGTTTCACGAGTGCAAAGGGTTAACGATGAAACGAAAATATTTTGATTCCGTGACTTGGAGCGTGTTTCCTTGCAACCGGCGAACTATCACCTGGCATAACCTTCGTGGCACTAATGTCCAGTCACCGTAAATAATCGTAACGACGAATAATCCGGCATATTTCACGCGAACGACCGCCATTCAGTCGCTTTTTCGCTTCACGTTTGAGTTTCCAGTTGATCCCCGGCGCGCGGGCCTTCGTTACAAATCGTCATTGCGCCATCAGGATCTGGTGTATGTACACGTGGCAGAGGTTTTGGAACTGGTCGTGAGTAACTGAAGCATGGGATGGGACGGAATGGGCCATCGTGGTCTGCGGAATAAATGACCCGGTTTGCCAGTCGCCATACTGCTCCGAGTATTCGGCTCAATAGAGCATTTAAATGAATTAGAGCAACGTAATATCGGGATTCGCCGTGGTCTCGATTGTTTAGCCAACGACCCTGCGTGTTCGATTTTTTCCCCATTTACCATCGCCCTCAACCTTCCATTTTTTTCTCTTTTTCCCCAACCTTCTCCCTTCCTCCTCCGGCGATCCTAATTTCCTAGGTTTTCGCTTTTTGTCGAATCATTCCATCCTGATTGCGATTCTGTTGCGCGCAGCCTCGATTTTCATCGAATCAATTTCCTGCCCTTTCAACCTGGCCCTTATATCTGACCACCTGCTTCCGTTCCTCCAATTTTTCTTCTCGCCAAAGCCTGGAAAATTAAATATACAGTTGGAAGTATGGAGCTCGCGACGAAACGAGACGCTTTGGACGCGGTGAAAAGCCTTGTTGCTGTAATTATGCAAATTCACTGATTTGGAAAATTGGTTCATTCTTTTTTAAGCGACTTTTATGGATTTTTGACGTCAAAATATGGTTTGGGATTAACCTGTATGCACGTTTTTATTTTTGAACTTTTATCGAAGATATTTGAGTGAAATTTTTATATTCTAGGTGGTATAGCGAAGTTTTTTTTTTTCACAGAAATATTGAAAAATTTTTACAATTTTCTCTTGCCAACTTTTTTTTTTATTCTGGAAAAGAAAGGTTTATCGGTTCAAGATAGTATATCCGTAAATCTTCTTGGGGAAGTTGCTTACATTTATTCAAAGATATACTTTTTACGTGCGAGTATTAAAAATTCTCTATGCTTTTCTTCGTAGACGTAAAACCGCATAATCTCAGATACCACCGTTTCTTCAAAACGGAATATGCACTTAGAACTTCGTCAAAATGACCTAACTTATTAACTGACCATACACCGATATCTCCGGCAGCAACAAAATATCTTGTTACCCTTCTTTTATAACTTCATAGCTCCACCGAGTTTTGGACTTATGCCTCGTAACTCCCAACATTTATAACAGTGTATCAAAATATAAAAAATACTAGCTGCAGCTTTATTCTTGGAGAGATTGCATAACGATTAGAAGAATTATCTGCAATTATTTAGTAATCAGTTCAGTCCTTATGGAACTTGTAATGGAATTTATCGAATTTTTACACTTGTGACAGTACACCAAAATATAAAACAATGCATCAGTAAAATTAAATAGTAATTCAACGATATATATGATAAACGATACTATTGTAGATACGAGTCGTGGTGGCGCTAGTGAGTTAAATGGAAAATCGTCTTAAGGGAGTCTTCTAGCGTGAACTATTAAAAAAATCGATTCTTTCGTTTTGCATATTATTAATAGATATATTTATATTATATATTTTTATTATTGTTATATATTATGGACATATCAATGAATCCTTACATGCCGACTTTTAAAATTGAGGAAGTTATGGTTCATTAAACGACACAACGATTAGTATTGTTGCCACAGGCAGGTTACAAGTAATTTCTTCTGTTAAACTCGTGATATTCTAATGTATTTGGAATCTCAATTCAAAATTACCGAAAAATTTATTTAATGTACAATTTCCAGTAAAAACACTTGACATAACATAATAATATTTAATGAACAAATAGTCTAATTAAATATCTACCCACATGAAATTCCAACTCTCTTAGTTATTCTCTGATCATGATGTATAAAGGAGAACTTTAATTAGAAACCTATCATCTTTATTATGATCTAAGTACATTTTTAAGTCTCTTCGTATCGAGTAATGTTAGCATTAGAACTACTGGTCTATAATGTATATAAATCAGAAAAAAAACACGTGGAAAAAGCCAACCGTCTACTAGATGTCATACTTATCTCTAGACACACAAACTTCCAATACATAGATAGCGATTTGTTATCATCTTAACAATTTTGACTCTCGTCGTAGTTCTAACGTTAATCAATTTTCACCGGAGATAACGTTTCTAAAGTATTAAAAAATCCTCTCATCGCTCACCTACGAATCTTCCATCCTAATTACCCAACGTGGTATTTACGAAGCTCGTTCCCGGCATCCACGTTACCCCAAGGGGTATTCATCATTCAAATGATGCATCGACGATAGCCTGATACGACGATCAATTAACTCGAGACAATGTATCGACGTTTTTCCTCGTTGGGGGAAGATTTTTCATTGTGCCGAGGAGAAAAGGGATTGCTCGTTAGTGTGCGCGTCTCTGCGCGTGCAGAGAGGAGAGCTTCCTTGGTTGGCCGTGTATATACACGTATAAAACGTAGATGGACCGACTTGAGAGGCGGTAAAGCCGAGTCAGCGAGGGCCATTGTTAGGAAGAAAGGACTAACATGATTTATTGTGCGCGGATGTTTTGCAAAAGTTTTTCCACGATCGAGGCAGGGGATTTTATAGTCCGTGGGAGAATGGAAAAAAGGGAAGAAAAAAGAGAGAGGAAGAAAAGAGGAAGGAAGAGGGTGGCGCGAAGACGCGAGGTGAAGAAAGTTGGACCATGTCGTTCAACATCCTGTTCCGATCTCTAAACTGAATTACGGGACCGCTGAATTTTGCTAGCTTTAACGCGATTTAGACTTTCGCTGCGGACTCCTTGTTTGTCCCGCTTTTCGCAATGGCCGGAAATGGTATCGACAGCTAATGCTTTGGGTGCTACAAAAATTTGCGTTTCGATGGTACGAAGTTGGTTCAGTTGAACGATACTGTTTGTCGATTCGAAAATAAATAGCGAGCAAACGCTAAAGGGAATTCAGGTCCGTCCTGTTTTTCGAATTAATCGATATTTTGTGAAATAATTCCGTTGGATATTATTGAGATGGGACGGTGGTAAGCATTTATTGATGAGTTATAAGAATGCGCGAATGGTGATTAACCTATTTGCATTAATTATTGTTGTTTATCCATTTTAAATTTATTTACCGTACAGCTATATAAATATCGAATAAGTGAAGTGTGATATGGACTATGTGTTTGTAATATGTGAAAGGAAAAAGGACAAATGAGAGAGTAAATGGTAATATTGTTATTAGTTGCAATTTAGGAATTATTGAGAATCGACGTGTGAGAGAATATCCTACGAGAGTGTATTTATATTACATATTTACTATATTCTAATAAATGTGTCATGTATTACTAACAAAGCTATATCATAAAATAAATATTTATGTTATCATAGATCATAGTATGATCTTATTTCAAAATATGTGCAATTTTTGGATTAAATATAAATGTAAATATAAATTCAACGGGAAATTGACATTTGCTTTTTGGTTTTATAATCAAGCTCCAAAATAGTTTAATATAATTTTATTCGTTTATTTTCTGTATTTCTCGGTATCTAATTAACAAACACGAGTCAAATAAAGTAATGGTTATTATATTATTTTAATGACGATGAGAAATTACTGTCTTTACTATTCTGCGGAAGAGAAGTAAAATTTTATGCTAGTCACGTATTTGGTGTGTCAGGATTTAATTTATTTCAGATGTGAGAAGAAGTTAAAGGGAAAGGAAAATTCTCGATATACCCACGAAAGCAAATATGATAATGTCTATATGGCGAATTCGAGAATTTTTTGCGTTCGCGCTGTTTTATTATTTGACGATACGTTTTTATGTATCTCTTTTTAAAGAAAGAGGTGTGTTACATATACTTCTTTTATAATAATAATTCCTAAAAAATAAAATCGTTATAAGTTGTTTTCGCAATAATTAATTTTTCAAGAAAAACGTGATCAAATTACGTTGAACTCACGAATAATCGCCCTCCACGGCGATTAATTTTTTCACAAGAAATACATCTACGTACATTATCTTCGTAATAATCCCTCCATTAATAAACTTCCCAAGCTAGATCATCGACGTCCACTACGAAATAATCCTCGAAAAGAGGTTATCTACGTGCACCTCGCTAATCGTCTTACACCAATTAATTTCTCAAGCGTGAAATATTCCATACATATTACTAAACCATAGAAAGAAGAAATTAAAATTCATTTATCCACGCAGTTTCCGCAATAACAAATTTCGCTTGGTTTATTAGAATTTCCTGGTAAAGGACCTAAAACACTGTGCAAATATCACAGGATTGGAAATCAGCTGACCGAAATCATAGCCAAGCATGAACAACAAAGACCCAACACATCTCTCCCTGGAGTATCCGAAATCAAACACCCCAGTTCACGGTTGGCAGCCCTAAACCACGTCAGCGGGTTGCGTTTTACGGAGTGGCGATTCCTAAATCAAGTTACAAAATAGAATTGTCGGGGTCGCGGCGGCCGTGTCAAAAAGCAGTTTAAAGGCATTGAATACTGATGAGGAGGCGAGCTACCTTCGGGGATTAGACGGACGCACCCCACCAGCAGCTCGACGCTGGCGCCGCGCCGCGTCGCGGCGAAAGAACGGGTCAGAGAAGCCCGGCTAGATTGAACCACCGGTCGCCCGACAATCATACCATCATGGGGACATTGATGTCCCGCATACCGAATGGGATTCGCGTATCACTCGGTGCATATTAATTGCGCGTACGTGTGCCCTCGCAAGCCGGTTAAAAGCGTAGCAAGCTGCTCCATCCAGCTTCACGGGACCGTTTCCTAGGTCGTTCGACATTTTGCCACGGGTAATTCAAAATAGAACTCCCGATCTAACGTTTCGGCTAATACTGCTGGCCCATTGATGACTCTGTGCAACGAGAAATTACTTCATCTGGTATTGTGATTTCGCGCCATAAGGTAGCGAGTCCAGTGAATTCGGTTTGACATTGGAGGTATGTGTTTGGTTGTCAAATTATTTCGAAATTTTTTTTTATTTATTTCGTTAAGAAGAAATAAGTATTTGTATATTGTATATCGGTTTGATAATGGAGGTATGTGTTTACTTGTTTAATTATTTTGAGATTTTTTAAATTTATTTCGTTAAGAAGAAATAAGTATTTATATATTTGTGTTATTAAACATTGCGTAATGTGGTTTATATATAGCGAAGTAATACAGTTATGTAAAATGTAGAATATTTTACAGCTAAATTGGTTTTGTGCTTTTAAGCTTCTGGAGATATTTATGTATATGCAATGCACTCTTTATGTGGATCAGAGAAACTATAACTAAAAAAATAATATTAGAAATGACTGATAGAAACAACGTTTAATAATTTTATATTAACCGTTACAATAATTATAACGCGGTAAATTTATTTTAGGGTTTATTTTAAATTTTAAAGAACTATTATATTCTATAACACTATATTCGTGAGATATGCGGCGAATGGTGAAATTTTTTATCTTGTTCTCCCGAGGGTGCTCCATATTCAGAATCATTACATTAGATTATTACCATAGAGTAGAATACTAAATGCTTCTTTAAAAATAGATGTTCAGTTATTTTCTGCTGTATCGATGTACGTATATAATTTTACGAGGAATATATTTAGTGCCTAATATTCAGAAATATGTCAAAATAAATGGTTAATTTGTATTATAATGAGGAAGTAAATTTACGAAACTGAATTATAGATTTATTGTAAATATCAAATTAAAATAATTATTAATAAACCACTTGCAAAGCTTGTGCAAATTTGGAAAATTTTTGAATTTTGATTTTTCTGTCTACGATATTTTTCTGTACGAAAGGAATTCGAAGTCAATCTGTTACGATATGAAAGCAAAGTTGATCGAATTTTCCTTGCTTTCGATATCCATATTTATGAAAAGATGTTATTTCTCAAACAAATCACGTTATTTCGTGGAACAGTGCTTGCAAACATCAAAACATGCGGGACATGACATCAGTTATCGGCTAAATTGGGTGTATAAATTTCATCAGTATTTCGTGAATGTTAAATTGGAAAGCAATACGTCTGCTGCGAGTACACGCGCTTTAAACGCACAAATTTTAAAACGTGCAACTACGAGAACGTTTTATATATTTTGTACTCGAATATGAATTTTCATTAAATCTTGTGCAATCACTCGTGTGCTGATAGTTTATCAACCAAAACCTACGACTCGTTCGATATTTCTACCCACGAGCATAGGAACTGAAGGAAAACTGTATAAATAAATTTAATTAATTCGTTAGAGTAATTTAAAATATTAATGCAAAATAATTGAAATAACTTTGTCACACTCGTAATTATATTTAACTTAATATGTAGCTGGTGGAAGTATTGTAGCGAAATCTGATGATCTGTCAGACATTTAAATTTACTTGTTTCGAAAGTCAAAACAATTTGAAATATACACGTAGAAGAAAATAAGAATTGTACTATTTAAATTCAAAATTGTTTTTCCCTGCAAATATATTTTTAAAAATTGTTAACACCTCTTCAAAAAATTATAGATATTTGAAAAATTTGGCCAAATGTACTATATGAATTGAAAATTAATATCCAAAATTTGTTTGTATATTTTGTATAGTATAAAATTCGAAAAGCTACTGAAAATACTGTGATATATCAGCTCAAAATATTTCTTCCTTTGCAACATGTTTACCGTCCACTTGTCAAGTCAATTATCTCCACGAAATAAAAATTGTAAATTATAGCATCAAACAAGTACCTTGATTTTTTTCTTTTTTAATCCGAATATAAACACATCAGCTTTAATAACTCGTTTAATATAACAACTTGAAGTACGAAATTAAAAATACTATATCAACTCTCGATTGTTTCTTCTTCTACACTGTATTCAAAGACGCTTCCAAAATTTCGGAAACGAACTATAAATACCACGTTGATCCTGAATTTGTATGTAAAATAATTTTGTATATAATATTGCACAATCCATAAGAGAAATTCTTCGAACCCACAATTTATCATTTCTCGCGTTAAACAGCCTTGCTACTCTCTCCACAGGCCACCAGAAATGGATACAGAAATAGAAAATATCAATTCGCAAATAACTTTTGCCACCTGAGACACAATCCTGGCTGCAGCTAAACCAATAGGCATCGTTGCTTAATACCCTGATTTACGATCTCGAGGTACCATTTTCCGCCGACTATACGTATTACTTTGTTCATTAATCACTCTGTATTTCAGCGAATGCTCACCAAATAACCAATATAATTCAAATCCCAGACGTCTTTCCGTATTGGCCCGAAACGTTCGCTGATTAAACTTTTTCCCGAACAGCAGGTTCACGGGGTCCAACGTAGGGGGCGCGTACGTCCTCCGATTAGCCCGGTAATTCGCGCACCATAACGACACCTAATGAAATAACGGCAGAAATTTGCAATTATCCCGACTACCCGGCCATACCGTCCCCGATGTTCATTGTAACGTTACACACACGTTATCACGGCACCGGCCACGTTAATTTCACCTATAATTCCGCGTAATCGAGCTGGAAATTTTGCAGAAATATCAGAAGCCTCCCCCGGATGCCTGGCACCGATACGCGCTTGGTAATCATATGCACAAACTTGCACGTCATTCATGCGTATGCACATCCGATCGTGCATGCGAGTACGTGGCTGCAGACGTGACTCACAGAAACAATCTCGGACTTGACGTGGCAGGACACTTCGCGTGTCAGTTGTGTTGAACAGGCGCGTCGCGTTCTCGCCGATGGTTCTCTCCTTCCTCGAGGATTGGTAATTTTCGGTGAATTTTCTAGGGTCAGGATAGGGATCGGAAGAGAATATCGTAGAATGTCTTAGTCTTCGGCTAACTATGAGTTAGGGTTGTTTAAAGATTTTGCAGGAAGGTGCAAAGGAAGGACAAGTTTCTAGTTTGCTTTTCTTATAGTTGCTCTTTTGATAGAACAACGTTGGTTGACGTTGTTACTAGAGGTTAATATACAGGACGTTCCCGAATATCACGTAAACGCAGGCTTAAAAAAATAAGAAATTTTTCAATTTCGACTTCGTTTTCGAGATAAGCAAGTACAAATGATATCCGTAAATCTAGCGTTAACTAACTCCGTCGACTGTTCTTGTCCTTTTTATATTTGTTTGCCTCCATACACACGCTTTCCGATGCCTGACGTATTGCCCAGGGTTTTCCCGATTGACCTGGGCTTTGAGCTTTTGGTCCTCGCTCCCTCGGTGGCCTTTGCAAAGCTACTATGCATGGTGGAAAACGTGCGACACCACAATTTTTAATAAAAAAAAATCTGTGTTTTCTATCAAAATTACTTCTTGTCTAAATATTGGGACACCCTTTATATATATATTAAAATTTATGTCAACCATTATCAAATATGTGTCCTTTACGTTTATTTCTTGCATTGTTAGGATGTTTGTCTTGTCTGTGATTTGTTATAGATAACCTATGTCTATTGATATTTAGGTCTCTTTTTCTCAATTTGTGTACCTGATCCTCTTCATAGCGTGTAATCTTGTGATTTGTTTTTTGTACTAACAAGATGTTGCTCTACCTACCTGCGATATATTATAGATACTCTGTCAATGTCTATTAAAGTCCAGGTCTCGTTTCCCCAATTCGTGTATCTGAACTTTTCCATAGTGTGTATTCTTGCGTTTTGTTTCTTGTACTGTCGGGATGTATCTCTTCTTGCCTATGATATACCTATGATATAGTATAGGTTCTCTGTCTGTGTCTATTAAAGTCTGGACTCTTTTTCTCAATTTATGTCCTCTCTTCATAGCGAGTATTCGTGTGTTCTGTTTCTTGTACTGTTAGGATATTGCGCTATGTGTCTGTATAATCCAATGTTCCATGCTGTTTGTCTATTAATCTTCAGCCTCTCCTTCTCAACCCTTGTACTCGAACCTTCTTGCGAGTATGTTCTTGGGTCGTTAAAACTAGCACTGGCACAGAGCTGACTTTAGCTTAGGTCAGGACACAATCTTGCTCGGGTTTGATAGATAATCGGGATAAAATTAGAAACGTTAACTTTTTACGTTTAACTTTAAACGATTGTTTAAAATATACTGTTGGTAAAATTTATGTCGATATTTTATTAAAATAGGGTCACGATTACGTATGCTCTCTTGTTTTCATTATATACCCATTCCATGCACTGTATTTAGGTATACATTACAGACCAGTAGTTCTAGAGTTAATCCATCTTGTTGGATAGGTGATTAGGTATTTAAATAAATTTAGAGCGTTGTGAGAATTTGAGGCTGCAGGTCTGTATGCTAGAACAAAGGATTTTGAGTTAAGGGTCTCACAGCGAACGAGGGTATAGAGGAATTTAATAATCAAACGAGGTGTGCATTTTTTTAGACGAATTATTTTTAACAATTAGACGTCTTATTTTGTGTCTCGTCAGATTAGAATCTCCAGTAAAATATGTCTGATAATATAGAATAAGATAAATGAAGATAGACGAACGATAAAATAAGTCTTCTCGTTTAAATTAAATATTATTCCGATATCTGTAATCTTTGGGTATTAAGAAGGTTTTTATAGCATATTACCACTGGTCTTGTATTATCTCTGCTGGACATGAACGGTTGGTAGGATATTAAATTAAAACTAGTGATCAAGCTGCCATGAAGCTGTGTCAAGCCAGCTTCAGCGTCATATCTCGCGTATTGATTTAACTTTAATTAAATGCATCGAAATATTCTCGCAAAAATACCCGTGGACGGTAAAAACAATCAACATCACGGTTTTATGGTAACATCGATGCGATATGATTTAATACATCGATATTTTATTACTACGATCATAAATCATAGAATTACGTAATAAGCATTCCTTCGATGCTAAGTATAATCTCCATTGAATTGAAATTAACTTTACATGAAATTCGCATATCTGCTCCAAATTGCATAATATTTCTTATAATCTAATATCAATGTTATAGAATTAATTAAACGATTCGTATAACGTTCGCTTTTAACAATTATTAACTGTTAATTAATTTTGGAGCAATTGATAAAATTGGGGACGTCGATTGTTCGCGACTATTTTCAACGATATAAAATACTACCTTCCGTCTCGATTCTTCGTTGCTATTGATTTCTATATGGCTCTGGAAAAGAAAATATTTTTGAAAATTTCTGTAGACTGTAATAGGCGAGTGACAGAGAAATTCTCACTGAGGTTGATCTTCTAGCACTTCAAACATCTCGCCCACTTTGATAGCTTTAAGGTGTGTAGATCAATGGAGGCCCCAGGTCCAACAGGCAGTGATCCTCTTGCACATGCATTGCTCGTCCACCTTGTCGAAGGTTTATGACACCTCTACTGATATTGATAGTACAGGTGTCAGATCGTGGTAATTCAAACTGCTGAACTTCCGTCTTTCCAAAGATCTTTTAAAGCCTGACATCTGATTTGAACAATACTCTATGGGAATGCTAGCTAACCTATTGTCCCAAACTATTAGGTCTACCGGAAAGTTAATGAAGAGGAAGAAAATGATGCTGTTTTTAATACATTTAACAATATTTACTGTACGATATAATTTCCATCGTTACTTATGGCTTCTTGTTAGCGTAAAAAAATATATATTTAGCTCGAAGGAGCCATAGATATTCATACTTGAAACGAAATTATCGGACAGAACTTTCCGGTAGATCAAATAACTTGGGGTAGTAAATTAGCTAGTAGTTAGCTAACTTTATCAAAGCTCTTGGATACTTATATAATATAAAGATTCTGATGTTTCAGCTGCATAGGTTGAATTTTATAGTTTAGACTGCATTAGCTACACTGTCCTTGTTAAATCTATAACACTAAACCTACCGTGATCTAAATTACCGGTTTCCAAACTTTCATTAAAAATTCCGCGTTCAACGTTATCACCTTAATCGCTTGTCTTCGTGATCTTTCTTTCGATATACGTGTAGTCATTTTATCAGAGGCTCCCGTTATTTAATTTTTCAAAGTTTCTATTTCTTTTCCATTCATCGATCATTTGACTGTAGTAGGTTTAGTGTTAATAAATAGGTTTTCTTATAATATTTTCAAATAGATAATAACTGAAAATATCATTCACATTCGTATGTGTGTATATAATACACATGAGAGTTTAAATGAAAGATGTGGCATTGTGCGAGTATTGTTTCCTTTGGTTTGGTAAAAATGTCGATCAAAAATTAGTTGACTAACAGATATTGCTAGAAGCTGATGTCAACTCGCGTGACAGTTGGATTTTCAATCAAGACACGTGGCGAACGTTGCTTTGGTTATAATCGCATCTTAGAATTACTAAACTATCTGTGGGCTAAATAATGTAGCTAAATGAGATGTTTTATTATTGTCATATATTAATCTCTATCTCTTATTGCAATAAAATTGCATATTTGGATTATCTCTGATAGACGACGTATCTCGTCACGAGAAAGTTTAACCATCGTTACTCCGTGACATAAATCATTGTTTAGCGACTTCTTTCGAAATAATCTCATCCGACATTAATGTTATAGGCTATACAACTTTAAGAGATTGTTAGTGCATCGTAAATCAAATTCGCTGTAAGCCTTGGCTAAGCTCAGCTCGACTTGCTCAGTTTGCCTGTCGCATTTCTTGTGGCCTAACAGGCATGCCAGACACTCGAATTTTTGGACAAACACCTAGGGTGACCTCAGGCACGCTGCGACATGGAGAAATTCCCAAATCCACGCACTCCTCTTCACGTCAGCTTCACTTTCGCGGATCAATTTCTCCGAAGACGGTATCGACACTCTCGCTAATGAAAACACAATCAGCAAGAGGGAAGTTTGTTCTATTCGTAGCAAACATTTGTCATGCTCGAAGAACCAATCACAAGTTATATTGAGATGCACCCAAGAGGTTTTAGACATACACATCACAGATATTTGCAAACTTTCTCCGATAATACTAAACAACAGCTGTAGATACACAAGACACAAGTTCTAATACCAGACTCTCTCTAACTGTTCCTACTGTGCCCACCTAGACACCAACAGTATGCGCTGTTTCGAGAATAACTTGTGGGTGGAACGAGAGTTAGTTTGGGTAACTCAAATTCACGCCTCGTCGATTAAAAAAATACCCAACTGAAAAAAAAGACTATATGTATGTATATATAATACCATGCGATGGTTAAAACAAAATTTTATTGACTAGAGTTGTTAGAGTCTAGTACACGAGGAGTTGATTCAAGATTTAAATAACATCACGAATCCTTGTTTGAAAATCAAAGTGACACGTCATATGACGTTCAACTACTGTACCACACGGAAAGATAATCGAAAATTGAAATTATTCTGTCAATTCTTCCTCGAAAGCGAAATTCACGATAATGCATCAATATCCAGAGAGGAAATGAAGACAGCAATGCAATCTAACCAACGCACAACAAACTCGGACAATTCCTGATAGGTCCCACGAGTTGAAAAATTAAACGCATGCCTCGACAGTGCACCGGTATCGACCAAAGGAACCTAACCTGAACGCCATAACACGCGGACAGGGACTGGAAGATTCAGATTACTCCGTCGATTCCTCGGTGAAAATCATACGTCCCTGGGCCATTGGACGACAATGTACGTGGTATCGAAAAAAGATACGTCCTTTTGCCGACGTGAACAATGGAGTTTAATGGACGAGCGAAGGTAAATTCAGCGCGCAAGGGAGGCAAGAAACGTTACCTGGCTCGGTTCGTTCTCGCTTGTAATCAATGTAAATAGCCTACGTATCATTTCACCATTGTTCGCGAATCAGCGGCAGTCGGGGCAAAAACTGATTACGCGCGGCTATCCGAATAAACCGGATGGAAGGTCGGGCCGGATAGTCGTGTAATTCCATTCGATGGAACCAAAAAATCGATCCCGCGATACGTCCGCGTCCGCGACTCGCGGACTTCGACATTTTTACTCCTCGCCGCGCCGTAGGGACAAACACGAGTGGTGGGGATAGATGGAAAGAGCCGACGGGTCTGTCCACTCGGCGAAGCAGTAGAGTGGTGGGGATAGGTGGAAAGAGCCGTCGGGTCTGTCCGCGAACGAAANCCGGATAGTCGTGTAATTCCATTCGATGGAACCAAAAAATCGATCCCACGATACGTCCGCGTCCGCGACTCGCGGACTTCGACATTTTTACTCCTCGCCGCGCCGTAGGGACAAACACGAGTGGTGGGGATAGATGGAAAGAGCCGACGGGTCTGTCCACTCTACGAAACGGCGGAGTGGTGGGGGTAGGTGGAAAGAGCCGTCGGGTCTGTCCGCGAACGAAATGGTGGAGTGGTGGGGGTAGGTGGAAAGAGCTGTCGGGTCTGTCCGTGATCGAAACGGCGGAGTGGTGGGGATAGGTGGAAAGAGCCGTCGGGTCCGTTCGGATGACGAAGCAGTGGAATGGTAGGGTTAGATGGTCAGTGATGCGGTGTTCCGGTGATATCGTAAACAAAGTGTATTAAAAAAGATTGGCCGCGTGCACGCTTTACCGCGTCGCGATTACCAAACGTGGAAACAGATGGCGCGGTATAACGCGGCAACTGGACGAGGTGTGGCGCTAGTGTCGCGAAGGGTCGCGAGCAGCTTGGACTGACCACGCGTGGCATAGCCCCGTGTATAAAATGCATCGGTTGGACGGCGATGTGGGAGCGAGGGGCTTAACTTTATTGGGAGATACGTGGACGTTCGTGGCCGGCACAATTGGCCCGGATTATTTCGAAATTCGCGTGCCACGATGAATTGAAAAACGTATCGCTCGATAGAGACATTACGGCCCGCTACCCGAACCGTATCGAGCTTCCTAATGTTTACCATTAGTCTCCCTTCGCGCTGGGTGTTGGTCGGGAAGTAACGTCACTCTCGGTACTTCTCGCGAGGATTTACGGGTGTTGTTCGCGGACGGGAGTGAATGGCTGATGCGGTGCCTGTGAAGGATGTCCTGGATGAGGTATGACACTGGGGCAACTCGTTGCCAGAGTACATTGAATCTGTGATAGATTGGCGATTGAAGAAAATGTGTCGAAATGTTTTCTAATTTTCATTTTCTCCTTTCATTTTTCTTTTTATTTTTTTTTTTTTTAAGTGAGATAGCAGGCAGTGTGTTTCTGTAATTGAATGACGGCTATCGAGTTAGGTCGAGTTTATGGTCATTTTAATTGTTGGTAATAACTGGCTTGTTTTAGACATTTTGGTGATTCTAATGTTTAATTTTTTTTAATTCTGAATTACAATGTAATCGAGTAATGAAGGATTTGCTGCAATTTAGATTTAAATAATTTATATTTTCATGTTTTAATTTTCGATGTTAGTTACAGTCTTAGTCTTTGGGTAGAGTAATTCGGTAACCGATAATATTAATGAACTGATAAATTTGAGTTGTAAATAATTAACTACTATTGCACAGCTTTAACCTTTTTTTGTTATTAAATTTTTATTAATACCAGTTACGACTTGTAAAATTTTATCAATAATATTGGTCCAATTGTATAAAAGGGCTCTGATATATAAAATCCTTTCCATAGAAAAGTTTCGATAAAAGATAGGTTTTGCACCTCCCATGAATCAAGAAGTGTTATGGTGTATTGTTCCAGACAAACGAATTTTCGAACAAAATTGAATAAAAGGATGTATTGTTTAAATATTAAGTAATCGTATAAGAGACGTTATTAAAAAAAAAAAATTGAGATTATATAAGGGTTGCAATAGAGGTTTTAAGAAAAGCGAATGAAAATGAAGTAAACAAATTGTCAATAATTATATAAAGTAGAGAGAAATGTACGGAATAAAATAACTATATTACATGTAAGGTGACTTGATATTTTAAATTATCGATGTAAACACAAATGATGTGTAGAATTTGCAAATAGTAATACCGAATTTATGTTAATATATTCAGATGAATATTAATGTGATCCTATTTTACATATCTATACCAGCAGAATTTGTATACATATTTATGATCAATATTTATCTGCTGTTTACAAGTGTCAATGATTTTATTTTTATTACGCTATTTATTTGCAGGAATACAATAAGTGTACAGTTTTATTACGTACAAAAATAATACCCGTAATGTCAATTTTTAAATAAATATTATTTATAATCACTGTGTTTTACAATTTTCACGATACTTCGTGTAAAACAATCTTAATCGTCAGCGCTACTTGATATAAACTTCGACGAGTTTATTAACCGGAAAAATTTGAAATAAAATTAACAATAAGCAAAAGTAAAACAATTTTAAATTCCCACTCTCCCGTAATTACCGCGCACCTAATTTCTTTCACCCCTTCGCGTATTCTCCAAATACACACCATATTACCCACACTCTCTCCACTCGTGAAACAATTAAAGAAACCCCCGAGAATCAGGATTGCAGGATCCAGTGTTTACGTATTTAGCCGCGTTTAAACTGCTGAATTCTGAATAAGTGCGTTACTCGTGGATCCCATTCCGCGCAATTTCCATCCCTTTCCTTCACGCGGCTCCAACCCCGGAAAAATGAAACAACCCCCGCGCTTTCACCGTTCGTTTAAGCGGTAGTTGCTTGATTATGTCCGCGCGCAATTACGCGGCAGTTAAGACTCTCCTTCATTTGGGGCCTTGTTAAGTCGCCAGGCGAAACCTTTTCATATAATAGGAATTGCAGCTCGGCCAGGCTGTTCGCCGCAAACTTTAACGGCGTGTTCGCGATGCTCTCGCGAATGCTTCTTCCTGCGATTTCCATCGCGATACCAGCCGAATGCTCGTTCCTCCGAGTACCAAGTCCTCGAGGAGAAAATGGCCCCTGGTTCTGGAACTTTGCTAGAGCACCGCTCCTTTCGCGTATCGTTTCGCTGGGATTTCGCGCAGATACACGGGGCTCGAGACGAGAAGGGATTTAACCCTTTGCGAAAGAGAAGGCTGTTCTCTACGTTTAGGAGGGCGGTTTCAAGATTTTCTTTCCACGTTTCTTTCCTCTGATTTTATTTTACGTTTCTTTTTCCCGTGTGTTTATCTCCTTCTTTGAATTGCTATCCGTTTTTTCCAGACATTCGGCAATTTTTTTTTTATACTCATAGTAATTTTTAAATGCAAGGTACGGTAGTTATAGAATATTTACGAATTTAAATTTTGAAAATTCAAATTTCTTGAAACGAAAATGCTGAGACTAATACGAGGAGACTATTTCGTTTCTTGAACTGAGGTCTTAGGGAAATTTTTGTATAAATCGTTATTGATAGGTGAATTCTTATTCGTTGATTTTAGATTTTTATTTTTCTCCTTTTCGTTATTATAGGATTTCCTTGTAGTTCGATTTTGATTTTCCTGAAGCTTCGTTAAAATTTTATTGTAATATATCTACGGTATTAAATATTTTTTTTCTGTTAAGGAAAGAAATCGATGTCTCGAAATGAAACTATCGAACACGAGGTAAATTTTGAATTTTGTGAGAATTTCATAACGTTATTTATAGTGTAGGGTAGGAGATATCTTTGAGGATGGTATATGATGATACAAGGGGTGTGCGATGGGCGGTTAACTGTTAATATTTACAGCCCCCCTCCTTTTCCCACTCAATAAAAGGACTTCGACTTTTACCTTCAGAAACTTTCTTGATAAAATGTCTAAACTTTTCTCGTTTGTACAACAAGAAGAGTAATAAAAAAAAAAAGATTCTCCCGTTTAGGCTTGTGTCTAATGATTAAAGTTCATAAATATATAAGAATTGTAAGTTATAATTATTGCGTTTGTTAAAATCCTTACAGTAATATAGGATCGTAATAATTTTCATCGAACACATTTTGAACAAAAATTACCCAGAAATAAGTAGAAAACTCAAATTAATTATTCCCCAACAATAAAACCGCAATAATATTGCCAATGTCAATAGTTCCGAGTATAAAAGTATTCAGAATTAGAACTAAAATTAACATATGAAATGTCACGAATAACAATGACAACAATGGTAGTGATGATTACACTTACAATGATAATAATCATGACTAATAACGAGTAACACTGACGCCTGATATTATATATAAGTGAAATGTAATAAATGAAAATATAATAATATAAGTAAAACTAAGTATAAGTACAATCCTCCTGACTGACAAGGATTCTAATTTTTGAAACGAGATAGTCTGTAGGAAGTGAGACAAAAGAATTGAGATACATCGGTCGTAGGAAAGGAAAGCGCAAGTACAGGGATAAAAGTTGGTGAAAGAGTGAAAACAGTGACGGATGAGGGAGTAGGGGCTCGTGAAGGTTTGGTCGCCAAACGTGAGCGAAGGGTCCAGGCCCAAAGGAAGCCTTGGAGGATAGGAACTGGAAACACCGGGGAAGTTACGAAAAGTTACGATCGTGGATAAGAAACCGACAGAGATATGGAGAAAGTATCGAGGTGTAACCCTTTAAGGCTCAGCTGGGTTTAGGCGAAAAAAGTTTGCGAAAATTGACCAAGCTCGCGCAATATCGCGAGAACCAGTGGATGAAGAATAGAAGAGGAAGTACGAGGAAACAAATTTGAAAATATGGACGACAAGTAGTACCTAGCAGTGGCTTTTATGAGATTTACTATGGGTTCTTGACTATATCGTACTTCCATGGTTATCCTATAAATAAATTGCATTTTTCTTTTCTTTCGCTGAAAAGACACTTTTTTTGTGTCATTGTGATATAAGAGATAACGATGCTATAATGCTGCGAGTATAGTGAGATTTATTATGGTTTGATGATATAATTACAGTGTTTGTTGACTTTATAAATGATAGCATATTTTTCGCTTTTTTTTTTTAAAGAAAATTTGCTTTCTAGTAAGTACCACACAATTTTCAATACGTTATTAACATAGTCAGGAATGACTTTATGCACCGTTACCTAAATAAGTTCAATCTTTCTTTATTGGGAAAATATTTATTTATTGTAACTGTAGAACTGATAATAGGATTATTCTATAACCTGATATCATCGTATTCTATAACCTTCTAAATTTATATAGTATTCTTTTTCCTTTATTCTATTTTTGAGTTTTCATAAGGTTTACGTATAAATAATAAGCAGTATATAACTATCAGAAAATTTACAATAAATTTCACTTTTATGATGGAAAAAACAGTTTTATTTATTACAATGTAGAATATATGTACGGCAATTTACTAAATATCTGAAACTTCTCATTAAAAAAATGTTAAAGAAAAGAAAAGGAGTAAAGAAGAAAAATAAGAAACTCCTCGTTAAAATAAACATGAATTGAGAAAAGTAACAAAACCGTAAGGTTGAGTAATCACTGATTGTTAACAGAACAGAGCATGAAACATATAAAAATCAAGGATGCAATTGAAAAATATGTGATTGCAGTCAGCATGTCGAAATAAATATTTTTTATTGCGATAAACAATGTACACGCTATTGAAAATAAAATAAGGATTACAAAATTTGCTGTGATTTAAGTTATAAAAATTGTCTTCTATCATTTATTTATGATGAGAATAAATAACATCGTCGTAAAGTGTAAGTCAAAGAGTCATCTAATCAAACTTCAGCGAAGGAAATCTACAAGTAGTCGTTGAACGATGAAATTTGTAAGTAAACGTCAAAGCTCAACCTGTGTGAATTGAGCTCTATCAGACAACCTCGAAAACAACCTCGAGTTTGACTGAACCTAATTATACAAGTTCTCAGTTACACGAGTTGCTTATCGTATACCTTAAGCGTAGTTGTAACTCACGCTTTTCATCCCTCTTGCGTGAAATTTATAATAATCGCTCGTACTCGAGGCATTTCTTATGTTTCGACGAAATTTTTCAGATTTCTTCGTTAATAAACTTCTTATTTTTATTTCTACTGCTAAA
Organism: Euglossa dilemma; assembly: GCA_002201625.1. Taxonomy (NCBI): domain Eukaryota; kingdom Metazoa; phylum Arthropoda; class Insecta; order Hymenoptera; family Apidae; genus Euglossa; species Euglossa dilemma. Next base: position 97,734 of record NIJG01000016.1, on the reverse strand, counting down.
TGACTACATTTTACATTAGGTATTTATTTGGTTTATTTTTATTAAATTTTATCTTCATCTTTATTACTATATTACCGAATTTCGTATTCAATATTTATTGGATTATTTTTACAGAAGATTTTTTTTTTTTATTGCAATAGATTTCAGGATCTTAACGAGAATTTGAATGAATTTATACATATACCATTTTATTTTCAAAATTGATTAATAATTGAACACAGGTTACATGTTATCAGGTTATCTCACTTATCCGAGTTTAATTTATTTCAATAATTTTGTTAATCTAAATATACTAATGAAATCGTGGTGATTTTGATCATTAGAAAATTTTAATGGCTTTCATCTCGGTATCGAAAATATATTTTTCGTGAATTTTAGAAGAAATTCACGATATAAGCTATCAATTTCTGAATTTTTATCGCAGATGGTATTTTCTTTTATATTGTATTTCCTGGTACAGAGAAGTTAAATTTAGATAGAAGCACATAGCTGAAGGCTATGTGTAGGTATACATTAGAAAGTACATGTAAATATAAGTGTTCACGAAATATATGAATATTTGATTATAAAAGCATCTCACGTTTACTATGTAAAATTACAGTTTATGAAACTTAAAGTAGAGAATAGTACGATATAATAACATTAAAATTATAATTAATATTTTACATTAAGAAGTAGAGAATATATATTGACGAATAGAAATATACTATCTAAAATAAACTTGAAATTAAAATTCAGCTCATATTTCTTCTAAAATACTTCAATGCAAATTTTAAAGTATTATCCAATTTTTCACTTTAATCATGTAAAATCATGCATTCGTGTAAACTAAACATCGGTACTTTTAATAACAAACAATCGAATACTTAAATAACCAGAAAATAAAATTTTCCGAAGTTTCGTTTATATTTAATAACAAATTTATACTAATTAAATGCAACGGCATCGCAAATCTTACACAAATTTGGCTCAGCGAGGTAAAGACTGTTATTAGATAGCAAATTGCTGACTTTAAGTAGGGTCAGATAAAGATCGTTACCCACGAATCCTCGGCGGAGCTCAGATTTTAGGTTAATGCATCCCCTAGGAAAAATTAACTAAAATTGGTAGAATCCTTGTGTGTGATATATCTTACCCTGGTAACAACTTCACTGAATTTTTGGGGATGAATAAAAAGATGAAATTTGAATCTCTAGGGTCCAGTCAGTCTTAGTCGGATTAAATCGTGCTATTATGTATTTTTCGTGCATTCCGTGTGTTCCTTTGAAGCCAAGGTAGTATTCCTTGTTTCCGTCTCTGAAATTTAGACCTCGATGCCAAATTATTCTTAAAACGCTATCAAAAAGAAGAAAAAATGATGATAAATGTAGGGATATTCTTGATGAGCGTAAAAGAATAAAGATTGTTAAATACACTTAAACGCACAAATCATACTAATCCTATTTTCCTAGATCTTTAGTATAGGAAAGTAGTTAGTAGTAAGTAGCTATCTATACATGTTACATTCATAACACACGAATATAAATTTTTATAGGACTCATTGGATTTTGTGTGTTTAATTTGGGTAATTTACAACGACTTCCTGAAACCTCAGCCATTCTGGTACCATTATCCATTTATATAATATCGATTAGAATCTTTTCGATTAGCTGACTTAATCTATTTTATCCACTGAATTTGTGCTATCCATTTAAAGCACCTTGGTGGAACTACGGGAATTCCGACATGGTCCTTCGTTAAATAATCATCAACTAGAGTCTCTGAATACAAGGGTATTCGAGAGCAGAGATGCAGTTTTTATGAGACCCAACCCATTTGGTCTGTTTAATTCGTGTCGTCCGTTTGAAATGAACATTCTCATGCTACTTAGAAGCTGATCTAACCGGTGTTTCGCGTCTATTATACCTCTGCCTTTCGAAGTATATCATTTGATAGCAGGCTACGAGATCCACCACTTCAACCCAAGTGGCTTCCAGTGATCCTGTGGCAGAGGTTCGTCTACGCTCTCCTCAGAGGTTCCTGATGTTAGCCATATACCAGTTCGTCCATGGAAGCTTACCTTGTGGCTGCCGGTGATCGTGTGGCACAGGATCGCCCAAGTTTCCCCATCCTTTGGGTCTATGTCTACGCCAGACGTACACTGGTTTCTTCGTGCCTGTGTTGGTGTCTCAGCTTATCCATAAACTTAGGTCACGCATTTGCGTTTGGCCCTTGTAGATTTCTGCATTTCTAACAAAATAGGAGCGTACGAAGTACTGGTATTGAAGAATTAAAAGGTAACAATATTCATTCGCACTTTTGAGTTTGGTAATCACGTGTATGTCAGATGGTAGGCAAGATGTTATTTTAATTCAGGCATTAGAATTAAGTCTACCACTATTTCAGTATTCGACTCTACTCATGTACTATAGGCCTTGCATCCTATACGGCATAGTTTTTTATATGCTATATAATAGTGTATAATACGTGTGTAATACGTTTTAGAAAAAGAGATATCACATAATTTGTGATAAATTTAAGGTAAAGTGGAAATGAAAACAAAAAAGAAATGGATTTGCACCACTTTTAAAATAAACGGTTTATATATTTATTACAACAAATTTACTTATAGTTACGCTGAATAATCAATAGTGAAAATTGATTTAACAGCAAATAGATTGCTCTTATTGTTAGATCCTATGTTAATTGGTCACTTTAACTCCTGTCAGTGTGTGTTATCGCTTTTTAAAATCTTGGATCCTTTCTCTGTATCAAATAATAATAATAAATGTATTAATAATATTTTCAGTATTGGTTTAAGCAAAAGTAACAAAATAATGGTTGAATACTGAACACAATCCTGAAATCTAACTTAGGATTTCACGAAAAAATGCTTTTTAATTTAATTTATGCAGTGTTGAAAGAAAATTTGATGTTTTGTTTACGATGTTTTTCCCTTTTTTTATTTTCTAAGAATTAATATTTTTAGTTTCTCTGTTTGTAAATGAAATACCATCAGTTAGAAGTCATTACCCTTTTATTGCACGGAACGTTAAGACAGAATGCAGCCCTATACTGGCCCTAAGTGCCTCGACGTCAATACCCACTGCTTGATACTTTAATTTACGATCTCTCTATGTGGCGGCTCGTATACTTCCAAGACTACGTGAAAGCAAGGGAAAGATCTCTTTGGAAACGGAGAGATAAAAGAACAGGAAACTGGGAATGTCGAAAGAAATCTGAAAAGAGAAGATTCGAGAGATGAAAGTGTGGGTAAAACGCAGTATCGCTGGTGCCACTAGTATAGTGTTCGTTCTTTCCGTCGTTATGAAAGGAAAATTGATATATATCAGAAACTATTTCAAGAATGCGTTAACGGCATGTCACAGTGAGATATGAACAAGATATTTAGGTATGAAATATTCGAACTTTTACAACAAATCTTGAATTCTCTTTAAAGTGGCAGGATAGTACAACATAGCCCCTATTGTAACCTTTCTTTAAAAATTCATAGAAAATGTTTGGGTAAAGGTAGCTATGTGAATTTTTCGCAAACTTAATTTTTCACTTTAATCTACATATAAAAAATTCAGATAAAAAGTACCGCACCTGAAATATCAAGAAAAATATTCACAGAAAAATCACGAAGTTGAAGATGAATAGAAAAAGATAAATATTTCCTAAGAAAGAATTTTCTTTTTTTTAAATTTCCCACAGCTTTTCCAGTACCAGAGCCATATGTTTTAGACACATAGTCACAAAATTTCACAGAGATTGGAACTTTGATTCTTTTGTTTAAACATTTTGTTTAAACATTTACTTGACAGAAATGGTTTGCTCGAGTCAAAGTCAATTTTAGTTTAGCAGATGAAAAGCACTGTAGCGATGCGAGTTTCGCGTATTTCGGCTTCGAGTTTTTTTACATTCGATGCAATAAAGAAAGAACCAAAAAGAATCGATTTATTGAAAGTTCCATATTGTACTGTCCTCTTAATCATTCTACTTAAATCTGAATGGAATATGGAAACTATATTAAATTAGTTTTGCAATAATTTAATTGATAAATTAAATCCATCGAAAATTAAAAATAGTCTATAAAACAAGAGTTAAGATAATCGTGAAATTAACATTGTAAAATCATTTAGTTAAAAGTTTATCGCATGTAAAAATGAAAATGTTATTAATATAATTTATGTATTGGTTTCGAATTTTAGCAAAATAATAATTATTTCGGATTCGTAATTGGAGGTGTACGAACACCTCTGTGATTCCCACACCTGCTTATATCACGGATTTAGGGTTAGTCAGAGAGTTGAATTTTCCGAGAATCCCAGGGTTAGTCTAGTGCCTGAGGAATGTAACTATTGGTGGATTGAAAATTTGCATTGGAAAGAGGATGAGGTTGTGTCAGAGCACGCGGAGAGGAAGCAAGGAAGGTGTAAGCTACCAGTGGATTAGCCTGGGTGGCTGCGTGAGTAATAAAGCCATGACGTCTGTGGATCTGTTGACCATGTTTTTCTAAAGAGGATTAAGCTAACTTAGACATCGTCCTAAAGTAATTGAAGATCCCGCTGCATTTGTTGGTTTTATGGATTTATTGTTGCCACGTGTTCTTTTAACCATTCTTCTTGAAATAACGCCTCCCAGAGAAAATGGCTACCTTGGCTACCCAAAGTGAATGCGTCCAGCTCGTGTCTCACTTTTTCAACTATCAGCTAAAATTTAGTATTATTTTGTGCTTGTAACTTTAGTAAAATTGAAGAATAAAACACTGAACTTAATTACGAATTTAGTAATTTGAATACTTTTTTTGTAAATAATGATACTCATCGTGGTAGGATGCAGTGATTGGTTCATGCTGTTCTTCTTGAAATAACGCCTCCCAGAGAAAATGGCTACCTTGGCTACCCAAAGTGAATGCGTCCAGCTCGTGTCTCACTTTTTCAACTATCAGCTAAAATTTAGTATTATTTTGTGCTTGTAACTTTAGTAAAATTGAAGAATAAAACACAGAACTTAATTACGAATTTAGTAATTTGAATACTTTTTTTGTAAATAATGATACTCATCGTGGTAGGATGCAGTGATTGGTTCATGCTGTTCTATTTGTTACTGTTAGTTCATATCACACGTGAACATTTTGAACGTAAATTATTGCAAGAATCTGACGAGACAAATATTCGAAAATCTGAAAGTCGTTTCATTTTTGGTATTTTGTTATTTTGTACGTGACGTTTGCCCTATTTTAACATAGTGGAAATTATAATTCCGCATATATTATCATACATTTATTATTCGAATGCCACTGTATTATAGTAATAGTAATTATTATTTTGAAGCTTGAAAGTGGTAAATACAAATTACATGAAACTGTTATATACTCATAAATATCACTGTGATTAACTGTTCCCCTTATATTTTCTATTTTTATTATAACATTTCGATAAAAGATCGCACTGTGTTTACATATACAAAATTTTTTCGTGCTTAAAATATATCTTGAAAAATTTCGTCACCTAAAAACTAGAAAGTACACTTACATACGAATATTATACAATCATAAATATAGCTATAATTTACTATTTCCATCGCATTTTCTTGTTTTATCACTGTACCGTAATAAAACATTACACAGTGTCTGCGAGAAATTCATTCTAATTACACCTCAATAAATGAACGCATAGAATTCGTTCCTACTCGAAGTAAACCGAATATCCAGAGAAATTTTGTCAACCTAAAAACTGGTACACTCTGTACAGAGAAACTGAGAGCACAGGGAAATATGGAAAGACTAGTTCGGAATGGGCAATGCGTTATTTTGTTGGTGTCGGGTTATGTAATTCGCAGAGGAACAAGGAAACTGCTTTTCCCAACGTGTAATCAACTTGATCCAACGAAGTTTGATCCTTCCGAGCTTCGACTAATTCCAGCCGTTAATTACAAGTTTTACATTTGAATTTAACGGGTATCCCTTTGCCCTTTCAAGCGTTACCTATGATTTTCCTCCCCCAGGAGCAACCGTGGATAATACTCCCGCGAGAGTTGTGATCCGTAGCTGCTAATTACTCCGGGAACTGGTAGAAAATGAAGGTGGAAACGATAATCGCAGATGGAATAGAATCGAGCGAGGCTTTCTAAACACGCTCCCTGATTCTCCTGCGATTTCGCTTAGTCGGTGCTTCCCTAAACCGATATGAAAGTCACGTCCCTGCCTTACGGTTTTAAGCTTATCGCGGGATCTAAGAACATCGTTGCTTAATTGTCCGTAAATTGCTCTTCCTCCTTTCCTGCGAAAGAGTTTCAGCGTTTCTCACAAGATTCTGCTTTTTGTTAGGGGAGAGTAAGGTAAAACGTGGTGTTAGTATGCGGTTAAGTGGTGTGTTTCGTATTTTACCGACGGGATAGGAATTAAGTAATGGAATAGTTGAATGTTGCAGAGAAGTGATTTCTTCTCTTTTTGTATTTTGACTTATTGTTGCATTGTTTCATTGGTAGATGGATTGTTAGAGAAGATTTTAGTCAATTTTCATTTTGACGATTATAATTCTTGGTACTTTTTTATTGGTAATAGATAATATATAATTATTTTAACTTTATAAATAGATTGGCAAGGAGACTGTAAGCTCTTGAGGTCACCGATTTCATATTTTGTAGAATGGAACTAAATAGTGTCCCTGATGGTGAAAATATATGATTATAAGGGATTATAACATTGCAATAAGAATCTTCTTTTATTAATGAGATTTTCATTTATGATGGTTAAATATTACAGTATTTTCGTATCGAAATGAGAATAAATTTTATCGCCTTCGGTTAAACAAGTTGAAACTGTAAACATTCGTGTAATAAGCGGAATTGTCAAGCTATTAAAGGTATGCAACGTACATATTATGCAAATATGAAATTGTTAAATCATATTTCCATGTTATTTATTTTTGAAATATTTATCTAAAAAGAAAAAGAGAAAAAATATTTATTCCATTATCTTCTTCTTCAAATTCTCCAGTATATTATATTTTCCAATTATTCGAAAAAATCAGATACTCCTTTCCACTTTTTCCGTCGTCGATCCCAATTTCACTCGAAAGTCACAGATAAATTCATCCTGTCACAATAAATTCCCATTACTCATTTATTATTACTCATTCATTCTCTCAAGTGTGCTTTCCTATTAGTCGTAAATTGGAAAAATGCATAATTATTACTTCCTCAGAGAATTATACAAAAACGAAAAAATATATTTAAACACAATATACCATGGAATAATATAAAATTATTACCAAAAAAGAATTTTACCAAATTAAATATCTCGGATTCAATTATTTTATTTCTCGAATTCTCCAGTTTCCTAAAATCATAAGAAATCACAAGTACTTCTCAGCTTTTCAGTCATCGATTTGCGCCGAATTATTACCCAAAAATTACAGATTAATCCACTGTCTCGAATCGATTGCTTCATCCAGAAAAGCGGGATAAGTCGACTTTTGTATCGGTGCAACAAATTGGAAAACGCGTAATCGTTGGCTGGTTATCGCGACACCGGGACAGGCAATTAGCCCGGAAATCTCAATATGGCCGGTGCTGAAGTTTTAACGTCGTTCGCAGTGCTCGATCAGGGATTAGCGGCTTAACAGATGCGGCGTTATAAAGAAAAATCCATCACCGAGGAATTCTCAGTTACACCGTGGCGACCGCGATAATACGGCATAGTTATCGCGCGATGTGATTTATGGCGCCATTATACGGAAACGGATCGGTTCGCCGGTAGCAGCGCGACGTTATCATCGTAAAGTAGCAATAAAAATTTATTGGCACGCTTTTCCGAACGTTGCTAACGGGCACGATGCAAAATAGCAACTTTAGATCCTTCGTTATTCGCCATCCTTTTACGGGATTGGCCCCTTTATTTATCAGTATACTTTATCGCGCGGGTATGTACAGGCTGCGGCAAAAGTCGCGGTACGGCATCCTTATCGGCGAGGAAGTTCAGATCACGAATGAACAATTTTTTTTTTTTATGTTGACATTAAGTGTCGCGAGGGAGAGTTGGAATATTCCATCGAGTTGTAATATATTTAAGACGGTATACGGGAGCTTATCTATTGACATACAATTTTTGCGTCGGTATAGTGCGTCGAAGTGTGTATATATATACTAAAATTAATTTTTTTAATTGTAACGTCAAAATATTCTTTTTTCTTTTTTTCTAAGATTTTAATTGTATTTTATCTTTTATTTAGTATCATAGTTGTCTTCTGTGGTATGTATAGAATGTTTAAACAGGAATATCATCTTTCTTTTACAATTTTCTCTTTATTTGCACCAATACTGTGCTAAAATTTAAAAATTCACAAGTTCGCGTTGAAAAATATACAATATTAATATTCGTTTCTCGTGAAAAATTTGTAAAGTCCAAAATAATATATGTGGATGACAAAATTCTGGAGGAAAATGGATATTTAAAAATTTTGGAATGTAAAAATTGGAAATAGTAGAAATTAATATCTAGAAATTTGGCGGATATTTAATAGATATTTAAAATTGATCGATAATTAACGATGAGCTTTGCGCGTTAAAAGCTTCGCATTTCGAAATCGACATACCAAACTTGACTAACGCAACACAGTGTTAAACACACGCCTTCTCTAACATCCAAACAGGTCACAGTCATCGTACATAAAACACTTTGCAACTCTGACTCGTACTTTGCTAACTTCCAACAAACTTTCGTGTACATTTCAAACGTTTACAAATTCAACAGTCAACGTCACGCGAACGCGTTAAACATTGGATCTAATTAAAGTCGAATGACACGTTGGAGCAATCGACTAATCTCACGCACAGATAAGAATGAAACCGATAAATTTTCTATCGTTAAATAATTTTCTAGTGTATTTCTTTGAAATAATTTGTAGCATGTTTTCTTCCTTGCAGGACAGAAAAATAAACTTTTTAAGGATCTGTCTAATCTTCTGGATCTGCCAACTTATCTTTGCTGCAAATAAAAATGAAACTGAGAAATCTTGTATTATTAAAAAATTGTTATAATGTCCTAAGATTTCAGTTTATTGTTTGTTAATATAATCTATAATATCGATTAGTTACCAGGTATTTTATTTGTCACAAAACAGAAAGTAAATAAATAGGTTTCCTCGAATTCATCTAGAATATAATTTCTGTGAACAATTTTTGAATTACTAATTGATATTTATGTAGATAAATAAGGATTCGATTAATTTTTCTTTAAAAATTTTAACTAATTGTATTTAATATACAGTGAAAGTATAAAATTTTTTAAATTCCTTGAGAACCTAATTTCAATGATTAATTAATAATTAAACTAATAGATTTTCCATTACTAGAAATTGTTGTAACGCTCACTTAAAAACGGGTGATATTTTTCCAGTATATCCAATGCAAACAACAGTCATTTTCAACTATTAGGATCAGCTAGAACGAGTCTGATGGTCTGAATAATCCAACGGGTAGAGCAGTAGTCCATCCCATAGAAAAATCGGATTTGGACGCTGGTTTAGCAAGCCGATCAACCGATGCTGTTTTTTCGTCGCGCAGCTTTTGAAAACAAAATTCGTCTCGTGATTTTACATATCGCTTTCGCGTTGTTTCGTGTTATCATCTCGATTCGTCGATTCTTGTCTTGGATATTAGGCGAGAATATCCTAAGTTTCTGCATATTTTTGCATTTTTGTTGAAAGTTCTTTATATGACACGATTTTGCTACGGAGTAGCGTATTCCGCAGGCTTTTCTGGAAAAGAAACTATCTAGGAACAGTATTAGAATGACGTTCAATACTGACAGGCGGGTAAAATACGTGGGCAATCTGTAAGCGGGATTTTCACGTCACGTAGCCATTGTTCGCACATCTAGCTTCATCAGGGCCGTGGTATCGAATAATCGACACCAAAATCATCGTCCAGTAGGTCCTGTTGTAAATTAACTACAGACATGGTGACAGGCCTATTAGAGGCTGCAGGCCAATAGCGACCTTTGGGCCTCAAGGACCTTCGATATTATGCAGGTGTGAAGGGGACTTCGTCACTCTGAATCCACAATCAAGCTGCACCAGTGACTCAGGAGTCAACCCTGAGTCAACCAATACCCGCTATAGATGAACATGCAAGATACTGATTATTAACCTTACTATATCATTGTCCGCAAACTCCAAACCCGATACACATCATCCAAAGTCCAGTGATAACCTATCCTTGGTCAACCAGCATCTCACAAAACATGTCCCTTTCCTACTGTAATCGAACATTATACAGTGCTGTACAAAAGTATTGACATAGCATGATTGTTCTGATTTAAATGCTTGTAACTATGAAAGAAATTGACGAAGAAGACAATTTTTTGGCACATGTATTTATTTACTATTCTAGTTTATTATTTAATAGAAACAGTTACATAAATAAAGTGACATACGAAGTAATAACAGGAACATATTTATTGAACGTTTCAAGCGTGGACATTATACAGAATTTAGCGTAGTTGCATCTGTCCGAAAAATTTCCGATTGTCACTCGATGATAAAGGTAAGGAATTCCTCGATTGTCATTTTTCCCAATAATCAACTTAAAATTCAATGGATTAGCACCATAAGAAGAGTGTAATAAGTAACAATGTCGAAAGGAAGAGAAACTACAAGTGAAGAAAGAAAAATAATATTAAGGTTGCACAAAATACGGAAATCTTATAGCGAAATATCAAAAATTGTTAACAGAATCAGAAAAATCATGCTTTTGTCCAGCACTGTATATATCTGTTGTAAAATAAATGGACGCTATCTTTTCTACTAATACTTTATATACATTATTTTTATAATTTCAAATGGATTTCTTCTTCCCCAATCCAATATTTTCAATTTTTCTATATTTTTTACTCAAACAAAGTATTACAAGAAAATTAAAAACATTGGAAGATTATTTTTATAATTTTAAATGGATTTCTTTTTCCCCGATATACATACACGTATCATGAAGTGTAGTACGCGTAAGTACTTAGGCTAATCACGATTTTTCACTTGCTCGCGTCTTTCGTATATTATTCCCTATTTTTATGAGTATTTGAAAATATCAAAGTTTGCTGAAATAAAATATCTTAGCGTCGCGACGGTAAAGTTTCAGTATACCGAATCGAAGTCCCCTTTGTAAGGCACGAAATATAATAGTGTCAGTAGATTCGCTTTAAATTCTTTCGCTCCAAGTTAGATTGGGCTTTATAGGCTTGGATACGAATAGCGCCAATAGAATTGCGCCAAAGAACAATTTTTAGGAAACGATACTAAGCTAAAAGCTACGCACAGAGTTCAAAATATTTCCTATCTCTTAAATTTTTAACGTTCCCTTTCAACTTTGTCAAAATTGAATTTTCTTTTTTTTTTCATAGACTGTTTTATATTTGCGTGATTGGACTTGATACTGGGATTTTGAGTAGCTACGGCACTGTCAAGGTATACAAGTCATCAACGAATATTTCGTCTACGGTTTCTTGTGCAGAAAAGCCTATAGAATGCGGTACTATGCACAGTAAGCCAAGAGAAGAGCCCATCAAAACTGGCCAAAAATAAAAAATTGCGGGGATTTTGTGTAAAAGTTTTATATGTCGAGCTGATTCTAAATCTAGAATCAAAATTAAAAAATTGTTTTTATTCAAGGAAAATGATTTCGATTCGAGGATTTATTAAACGCTTTAAAATTTTATATAAACGAAGGAATGTCCTTTGATAAAATTATTATTATCATATTTATATGAATTGATAATTTTTGTTCCTTTTTTTTTTCTCCAGTTTTAAAACGAATGTATTTACGCGATACCGATTTTGTTTTTATTTATGCTTTTTCACACCTGTTTCCCGGTGAAAATTAATTTAAACCGTCAATGGACACATATTGAAAGGTTTTTATTCGAAAAATATTTATTTCAAAAATTTGTTCAGTAAACTGCTTTCGTTATAATCGTTTCCGATGATCACTCTTTTATTTTTATCTCGAATTCCGCTACCGTGAAACTTCTGAAACATTTCTTGCGTTTGTATCTTACACATAAAATATTTTATGCACATGGGGTGAAGTTCCAAAGGCACCGCGATGTGAATGAAACATATTTTTCTTCCCTTCTTTTTATTTTATTTTATATATTTACATATTCCATATTTTTATACTTTCACGTTCCATTTTTATCTATTCCCGAATAAAAATATATTTCATTGCAATAGTAAAGTAATCGTTAAATAATCGAGTAATCGTCTGTTTTAAATTAGATTAAAAAAATGATCTGATTCATAATATTAAAGTACAACTCAAATGATGTTATTTATGCAAATTTCCAGTCCCTAAATATTTACGTATTTATTATTTAAATTAATTACAGTATTTATTGAGGAATTATTAGTCATCGGTATTAAATAATTAATTTATTTTATGCTATGTGGGTATTGGTACAATATGGTATGAGTTATTGGTACAATTTAATGTAATTATTTCAATGCTGCAGATTTCAAATATGCAATAGCGT
>NIJG01000016.1:62259-74447 GCA_002201625.1 Euglossa dilemma | reverse complement strand
CAACTGTATATGATTCTTATTTTAACATTAGGAAATTTAGAAAAATGCAGGAAAAAATTACATTCACGTTTATAAAAATTTCAAACTTTATTTCATAAAAGTAATTCATAAGTAATAACTAACTAAAGTCATATTCTAAATTCAAACATGTTCTTTACACGGATTTTAATATTTCGAATTTATAAGAGTTAATTGAACAATCTATTTAGGGGAAAAAATTATTTAGTAATTTTATTGCTGTTTCATTACTTCCTCTAGTGCCTGTTCGGTAGATCACTGCCGATAAGTTGGAAAGTTTCTTAGTTTATACACGTGACATCCTTAGTACATATATATACAATTTCATGCTGCTATAGCAACCAAGTTTGGGAAAGTCGTTTCGGTATTTCCCGTTTCATGAAAATCCAGATAAGGTTATTGCAGGTTCTGCTTAATACAGAACTTGTTACATACAAGACCTATTTATCGGCGTTCATAGAATATCATACAAAAGATTTAGTCGGAAAATTAATTCGTTCCATTCGAATTTCGTTTGGAAATAATTTTGCTACATTCTAGCAAAATATATTTATATAATATATTTCCAATTGTTTTATAATTTATATGTATATAATTCATAAATTAAATAATGATTCAGATTTATTGAATACTAATTAGTAATCTTTAAATATGGCAAAAGACTATGTTTACTGGAAGAAAAATGTTCCCAATTATTTTATAATTTATATATACCAATTAATATTTAATAAATCCAAATTATAGTTTAATTAACGAATTTGTATAATATTTTTATTCTCACAGCAGACCTAAATTTTGTGAGTAAATTAATTGATTTATTTATCTAACAATTTGGTTCACTTAAAAAAGTATAAAAGGATAATAACCGGTAACAAGATATATTAATTTATCTCGCATAATTTCTCGCTCTTTCGCTCATTGCTTTACGCGACGAAGGACTGTTTATTATCAACCTAACTTTCCCATAACAATCGTCGCATACCCATACATTCTAAATCTTTCGCTGGCACGTTTAAAAACACTGGCATCAACACTTGTGCTATGGTTCGTTCTCGCACACTTGCATTCACTCCTTTTAAAACGAAATTCGCAAATTTGACCATTTTTCATTACCCTGTGGCGCGTTTTTTATAATATAATTTATTTAATTTTCATTTCGAAACCATTTCCATCTCTGTAACGATCGACGAGTTGTACAACCCGACAATATCGATCCAGATCGAATTCGGATCTTCGAACACGCACGGATTTCTGACAAGTGTTCCTGGCATTGCTAGGTCGAATTCCGTTCTCGTGTCCTGCCTACTTGAAAATCCACGCTGTCAATTAGTAACGGGTGGAAACTGCGGATAAACAGCTAATCTTGATACGCGCGCTTCTACATCGCCGCACATGAATGGGGTACCGCGAAATCGTGATTGACATTCGTATCGATGTCCCGCAACATGCGTCGAATTCAAATTGTTGACTGATCAATGCGACTCATTGGCAATGGGGGGTAGCAGCGACGGACGCGTGACAATACGGGGAATGTTGGTAACGTTTGCGGTACACTGTTCCCCGTAACGCTCTATAAATCGTCGGAAATTAACGTTAAAATTGCCGCTAGGACGGTTTTGTCGCGGCAAAACCGAGCCAAACCAGCCGTGAATTTCGTCCCGTTTCAGCTTCGTTTGAACTTTCAATGACTCGTTTGCTACTTTAAACGATTCGATCACCAAAACGTTCATGAACCGTTGTTAAACGACTTGAGGGTAAACGGGACTACCCTAGGGATTCGACAATAAGGTAGTCTTACTGTGAATGCTATAGTACAGCGTCGATTATGCTAAATTTAATTATACACGTGGCCCACCGCTCTAATATTAAATTGAAAAATTAAGATTAGAAGATTCAATACGTTATGTAACTAGATTTCAAAATTTTTGTGGTGTCAATATTGAACAGTTCAATCGAATAGTTCAAATCGTAAATAATTCGAAATATCAAATTATTATATTTTTTGATATCTAATCTCTTGTTGATTTATGACATTATTCGAAATTTGTTTCTTTTAGACTGATTTCTCTCGCAATTAATTCGAATTAATTTTATCATAGTAATCTTTGTTATACTATCGATGCAATAGTTGTTGCTGGGTATTAAAAGTGTGTACTTAAGTCAGAACTACCGGTCTGTAATAAAAACCTAAACATAATGCATGCAGTTGGTATTAGTTGATATGATATAATGAAAATAAAAGACCATACGTAATTGTGACCCTATTTGAACAGAAATCAGTACAATTTTTACCAACAGCAACTGTATATTTTCAACAAAGGAGGAAATAAAATTTCTGAAACAAGTCATTTTGATCCCTATCGTAGTTATAGTGTTAAATTGATAAAATTATTATTCGACGTTATTATATCTGATATTCAATTTACAAACGATCCATAGGAAGTAAAAATTTACAAGAAGCCAACTAAAAGGTTTTGTTACTTTACACTAATACTATTGGAATGTAGTGGAGTGTTATCAATATTTGTAGCACTAATCTTAAATACTAAAAGTAACAAATTGTACAGTCAGTTTGAACTTGAATACACCAGGTGTACTATAAAAATTGAAAATTTTCAAGAAGACAACTGAACGTTTTGTTGCCTTGAAAAATACGTTGATCAAAATTCTGACAAATTCAAAAAAATTCAAAATTGATATTTGTAGCACTAATTTCAGATTAATTTCGGGATTGGCAGAAAATGGAATGTGTATTCAAATACGCAGAAAGGTAATTCTACCTTTTGGATGAGAAAGTGACAGAAAAATCTGTGGAAAAAAAAACAGCGCCGTGGATTTCAAATCCAATAAGTCTGAATTAATCTTTTTGCATTTACGAAACTTAGTTCTCTCGCATTTTCAAAAATATGAATAGAATCGTCCAGCCTTTCAGTGTTTATTGAAAAATACCGTGATGGATGGGATTTACTGTTCCAGCTCTCGCTATAGGTAGCCTAGTGGCAGTTTTTAAACTCTTTCGAAACAAAAATACCAGGTACACATATTTCTGTTATCGGTACTCGATTTCTGTTACAACTTTCGAATTGAAATACTATAATTGCTATAAATTTTCGTGGATATTAATAAAACGATAATTGGATATATTAGAAATAAGAAAGTATATAGATAATCGAAAAAGTAAACGAAGAATTTATAATTATTGTTTCATCGGACAATACTCAAAAGAGAACCTACAAAAATCTGAGGTTTAGTCTAAGACTGACATTTGGAAAGTTTTGCAAAGTTGGAAATTTAATTGATAAAAGGTATAAGAGTAGAAGTCTGAGTAGAAATCTAAAATTTGAACAACTGACTGACATGTCTGTTAAATGACAAACCCAAGTATAGAAATTTATTATTAGAACTCGCACAAAACAGTTATACATAAAAAACAAACTGAATCCATATTCTGATGAAAAAAGAAACATTCTTCCAAATAACGTTTATTGCTAGTACTACGACTCGTTCTGCATATCCCATTTCTCATTGGTCAGTTCTAAAAAATGCTCACATAACGCAGTCATAATTTCACTATTAGGCAGTACTTCTCCATATCTTATTAATTAATAATAACCGTAACATATAATATATAAGATCTCATTGCAGATTGATAGTCCCAGTATTAAATAATCAGTAATCCTCTGTGTCATTTATTCTCAATATAGTTTGCTTATTTTCTCTATCACGTAACGTTATGCGATCCGATTTGTATACACGACACTTGCAACTATTGATGAAAATTCGCATAGCATGTCCTTGCAATCGTATCAGAGACGTTGGATATGTTACGCTATGATCGATCGAAGCCACATCCGATTGTCTTGCCATCTTCTCATAGACGCACAGTACTGACCTATTCCAGTAATAACGACTGTGATCGAACGTGATCGAAGGTAGTATTTCGAAGCGGTAATCTTTATAAATGCTTGAGCGAGGGCAGACCAGCTACATCATGATCAATCAAACTTTCCAGACCTCGTCCTTCTGGCTCTGCATGTTGCATTAGGCTAGTGGAGAATCGATTAACGTCTGGATAGTTTGCAAAATTCCTTTATGACCAGTGCTGACAATAAGAGGATGTATGGCTGACAGAAAACTGCTGTTTCGAAATTGCCGAAACAGTTTGACTACGTTCGTCGACTGCGTAATTGATAGGTAGCTACTCGGATTGCGAACGGGTTTCATAAACGCGTGTACTGAAGCCACTGACTTTCGGCAGCGAAACGTAACGATATAGAGACGTGTAGGACAATCGAACCAGGATCATACCATGTTTGAAGCCAAAGTTAACACACGGCGGAGGGTCGGTAATGGTTTAGGGATGTGTTTCTGCGTACGCAGTGGGAGATTCGATCCGCGTTGATGGAAAATTAACAGCCGCGCGATACCGGAAATCCTGCATCAGTATGCAATGTCGTCTAGGCAACGACTAATTGGAAATCAATTCGTTTTTCACCGTGGTAATGATCCGAAACCCGCTGAAGCTGTATTTGGACAGCATTGAACATGAAACGAAACGTTCAAAGTTATGAACGAACCAAATCGCTGCCTCGATTTAAATGTTATTCGGCATGTTCGGGATTATTCCCATAGAATTCGAGGTAAGAGAAAATCGGGAAATGTGAATCCATTATTTCGCAAATTTGCGAATTGAATGTAAAATGAGAAACTTTTTAATTAATCTGTTAAAAAATAATTGAGGATTATGGAAAAGCGCGTGCTGTAGTGAATAGAGACTATTAAAGGTATCAAATGTCGAGCGAAAGTTATATTATGTTTTTATAATGTGTAATAGTATATGTAACTGACTATAGTCACTACTGATGAAAGTATCAACTCATTGACATTACCAATTTTTAACATTACCAATTAATTATGTCTGTTATTTTTGATACAATATATATCGAGACGTAACTCACTATAGTCGCTCTGATGGAAGTATCAACTCATCCATCGACGTTATGAATTTCTCCAACTGCCCAACATTACACGCCTCTAACATTCGAAGACTCTCCGAAAGAAACAGCTAAACGAAAACAACCAATCCCCTAATCTCCGAATCCCGTAACATCCCATCAAGGCCATCACTTACCATCCAAACATTCTCCGGAACCACGGAAACATCGTCCCCAACCTCGTGCAGACCCAAGAATCAATCTCCCATATCCACCCTGGTTCCTCATCGAAGAAAAACCTTCACCCCTCTGCCGTCCTCCCGGCGAATCGCGTTCGTCGCGTGGAGATGACAAGAGCTCTCGGAGGAAATTCGAATAAACAGTCATAAATCACGGCGAACCGGTAAATAGGAACATTCCCTCGGAATTCCCCGGAAAATGGTCGACATGCCGATAAAAGGAGAAGATGAAGCCGGGACGGGTGGCGTTAGCCGGCGCCGACGAGGAAGGTGACGAAGGTGTGCAAGGCTGGTGGGAAAAATTCGTCGCCGTTCGCGATATTCCTAAGCATCTGGCTCAGCGGAACGCGTTCTGGTAACGGTAGGAGGGCATTAGCGAATGGGATGGTCGGGAAGTGGTGAGAATTTTTGGTCTGAACGCGGATCCAGGTCAAACGTGTAAAAAGATAGTAAGCTGGGACAATGCTGCATTCTGAAAATAGACCAGTGGAATTGTCAGCGGAATATTCGTAATTTAAATCGACTGCCTGGGAACTCCGTGGAACTGGGTCGAAGAGAAAAAGACACCATTGGACAAAGGTGGATCGGTGTTAATAGATACTTGTCAAGGGGGTTGAGCTTGGCAGCTGTAAGCGTTTGTCGCGAGGAATAATTCCGCTGAAGGTACGAATGGATTTTTTCGGCCCGAAGTAATACCGAGCTACCCGATGGGGGCATTAATCGTCGGAACAGGTCCTTCGGGGGGTGAAGGAGACTTCGAAATTTGTTTTTAAATGGAAACTCACGGATGGAATGGCTGTCGACCGGGCGGGACACGTGTACACGTTACAGGTATAAGCTTGCCTATTGGCGAGTCTGTTGCTCGCCGCGTTTCCAAGGCATCGTGGATTAGAACTTGGATATGAGCTACGGCGCGGTAGCCGGATGAAAAATGAATATGGCGCAACAGCTGTAACGAAGTATTCGACTCGCGGATATTTATATCGACGACACTGCTCTTTCTTATCTGGCCGACGCGTACGATCTAGTGGAATCGCGAGATTGGGACAACTTCCCAGCCAGTATTTCAGTTTCTGCTGCAGATATCAATTTTTTCAACGCGTTGTTCGACACACCGAGCTTCCATACGATAGCGAGCTTCGACGTGGTTGGGAATGGTTTTTAAGTCTTCGTGGTCGACGTGTTATTCGACGTAGATTTTTTAAATAGACCACTTTTATTATTACCAGCACATTTATATTTGACATACTGCTTTTTCATGTTTCGACAACTAGGATCGTTTTTCTCTCGAAAATAAAATACGTGGTACGATTTTTAATATTTTAATTTTAATATTTATTGTTTGTCTTTTTGTCAAATTTGAACGATCTCAATAGGATAAACAGCTTTGGTAATTTGTTGACACGCGTGTTAGCTTTGACGCGTTTTATACGACTTTATATCGAATGACAAAGTATAATAATAAAAAGTTCGCGCGGCGATGAATATTTTTGGAAATATTATCACGGGAGATTCCTCTCTTTGTGTCTTTGAATCATGGTTTTATCGCAGATTATTAATTTTTCTGCGCTTATAATATTTCTCGTTAATCGAATGGAATTAAATCAGCAATTTATTTTGGGTTAAAAATCGTGTTTTATTTATACCCATTGATGTATTGGGCAAATAATCTTCCAAATTTTTTATTGAAATATGTCGTGTATTTATGATAAAAATTGATCTCTCGTAGTTATATTTTCACAGTTACATATTTTTACAGAAACTTATTCTTGATAGTATTGTAGAGATTGTACGATTAAACATACGAATTATTTCTATAAATTCAAATGAATTACATAAGTAACCCAGAAACTTAAAGCAAAGACTTCGAAAAAAAGAAATAAAAGAAAAGAAAATTGCAAAATCTGAAGAAAAAATCGCTTTCAAACCGCTTCCATTTACCCAGAGATCTCCGGACATACAATTACGCAACTCGGTTATAGAGAAAACCCCAAAACTAAAAGCAAACTACTAGATACAAAATAAATAAAATAAAAAAAAATGCGGGGTTGCGAAAATCCACAGAAAATGCGCCTTAACACCTCTAATATTTATCGAAACATCGCGGGATATACAATTACTCGAATCAATCGTTCGTATATCCCAAAAGCGGGAAGCGGAGGCCGAGGAGAAAAGAAATAAAATAGAAGGAAATGCTGGGTTGCAAAAAGCCGGGGGGACAAAAATGGGTTTAAAACCGTTTCTCCATTTACCGAGAGATGACCTGGTCGCGAGCAGTGCCAGGGAGAAAATATCGAAAAATCTTTCATTAACACCGTCATGTCGGAAACGAACCGCGCGCGATAATAAGAAAGGACTCGGTAGCAGGGTGTCGGCGGATGCATTGTTAGTTAAGCCGGGAGATAGCCGTGATTTAGAACTCGGACGTAGGACTGCGCGGGAGCAAGGGTGCTCGGCTGTAGCCGAAATGGCGGGACGAAACGGGTAAATGCGCGTCCCCCGGCTGGAACAATGCTGAGTGGTATGTATATCTACGGACAGACAACCGGCCGACTGTTCGGCCAACCAGCGATATCCAAGCTGCCAACCGGCAATGGCAATGGGCCATGGGGATAGCTAGTAATTGCCGGCTGGTCCTCAAGTGGCAACGACGGCGGTCAATTTCACCCCTCTTCTATCCCCTGTCCGGAACCGCGACGCCGCAGAGACCCCTTTTACGCTCGGCATGGAGTAGCAGGATTTGCCGGGGATTATGCCTGACACCGGGCCCATGCGCTGTAATTTACCAGTCCACGCGATTGACCGATCTCTGCGTTCTTGCGATATCATCATCCCGGTCTTCCGCGTTCCGGTCTACGCCGCTTCGTTCGGCCAGACGATTCTTTAAATTTAAATACGTCGATTGCAGTTGCATCTCGATCATTGCGGCACTTCCTATTGGAGTTTCGTTGGATTGCAAGGGGCCCGCTTCTCTGAGGATGCGATATAATCGAATTTAAGGGTTCGCCAATTGGAACGTATCGATTTTTGAATTAGAAAAGGGTGAAACTAAAGCGTGGGAAGAATAAAACTCGCTGTATGGTAACAAAGATTAAACGCTTTATTTTGCAAAGTAACCGAAGGAAGCATAATAATAAAATACATTTCTTGTTTTATATCGTAAAAATCCTACGCCTAATGCAACATCGATCGTAACAGTATTTGCCGATTTTAAGAAAATATAACAAAAGAAATCGAAGTAGTTGGTCGAGATTAGTCTGTTCGTCACGGAAATTTGCATGTGAATCTGTTTGGACGACGTGTGTCAGTGTGTGTAGAAGTTGGTGTACGAAATGTGAGTAATGGGTGCGTGTTTTTCTTTTGGTCGGGTACATCTGTCAGGGGTGTGATCTGGTTTTGACGTTTTTTGATGGAAGGGGATGTTTAAACAAATTGGAACCACTGTAGCCATCGCTTAGCAATGTCTACGACACTTTGCTTGGGTCCGACGTTAAGATTTGTTCATAACCCTCGCATTAATAGGAAACGAATAAGCCAATTTCCAATTCAACTCGGAAGGTTCATTCTTGGGACCTTATATCGATGTAAACGTGTGTGAATTCTATGAAGCTTCGTCGTATTGTAAATTCTTTTGTCATTGTCATTTTTGAGTAGCGACTTTACACCTTTGTATCAGAGATAATCTGATAACACGTTCTATATCCTCATTTTCTCACAGAGCCTGTTCTTTCAGTGGAACGACCATAAGTAAGTTGTAAAATTGATTGTTATCCCATTGTTTTCGAAATTATATTAAAAAGTTTCATCTGTTCCGCGTACAAAAGTTAACCATTCATTCGAACGAGCTAGCAGTTACTTTTACTAACAGTGAAGTTGAAATTAGGAGACTTAAAAGGACTAAGCCATGAAACCTTGCCAATTTTTAATTCACATTAAATACTAAATATAGTGTCTAAAGGAACGTCGCTGGTTGTCCTTTCTCGCAGCAAATTCGACGGATAGCCATTTAATCAGATTCTGAAGATAGTTGTTAATTAGTATATCAAATTAAAAATTACCAAACTGGAATGTCGAAGTATAATTCTACGTCTTAATTTGTATACGATCTTTTATTTAACGTTTTAAAAATATCGTCGACTTTATGGCAGAAAGTCTCCGAATTACTATTTTTTATAGCGAGAAGATCGTCGAGTGCAAAGGATTAATAGGCTAGTTGCAGGTGTAAAGGAGCAAGGAAATTTATGTCTGAACAGCTTGGAGTTGTTATTTCTCTACAATAAAAAAATCCCTCGAGAAAGGATTTTTCGAGGAAAACCCCAGTTATACGAATAAATAACAATTCTTTTATTATTGTATTATTGTTAAACTATTTAAAAGAGTTGTCAAAATTGCATGATTCAAATAAAAGAACAGGAAAGTGTTCTTGCTGCATGATCATGCTCGAACTGCTATGCATAGTCTGCAACTATGGCAAGGAAGTTGTTTCTTAAACTGCTATGGGGAGAATGAGAACACCCAACTGGTGATTTCCATGTATTTGTCCAAATAGAAAGGGAAGCGACTGAGAAACACCCCAGGCCAGTTGAACATCAAGTGAACATCTTAAACCAAGGAAAACCGAAATTTGTGGATTTGCATAATACTCAATTACCATGTTGGATGATAGTAGCTACCTAAGAATTTATGTTTTCGAAGGAACATAGTCGTTCATATATTTTTTCAGGGGGGATGTAATTTGATTTATTTATTGATTCACCCTCCAACTTGTTCAGTCCCCACCTTGCAACCCTCGTTTTTAAACACCCTATTAATAATACCAAGGTTTGGTTCTTGGGGGGAAAATGATCAAAGACATTGATAATTCAAAAAATTGTTGAAAAATTAAATTTGGTATGAGAATATGAGTTGAGACTGCTCTTTTATCTATTCAGGGCACCTCAGTCATATTTTCTTTGTTCTTTAGAATATCAAATAATATTTCTAGACTGATCTAAATATTTTAGAGGAGAAATATCATAAAATAAAAGATTGTATTAGACTTTTATCATATTTTTGGTGATCAAGGTTATCTGATAATTCAGATATATTATTCAAGTATATTTTTTCTTCCTTTATAAGCTGTAATAAGAAAGATATACATTTCCTTAATTAAAAGACTTAAGACTGAAGACTTCTAAAAATTAAAAAGAAAAATATGACCTAACAAAAAGAGTTTTCTTTCATAGCATTCTTTCTGCAAAAATTATTTAAATCATTTTAGTGTTCTTTTTCAAATAATTCATAGCAAAGGAGATATCTCCCTCTAACCGAGACACCTTGTATGCTTCTTTGAAATATAATTTTTTCTCTGATTAGTGCGTGTATCTATTTTGGTTTTTTCAATAATAGTGATTATCGTGTCCAGAATCATGTTTTGGGTAATTTGTTGAGAAACAGTAATATTATATCACAAACTTGCAGTGTCTGTTAGGGTACAAGTTAGTGGGAGATAGAATTATTGAAAATTCGTATATCCTACGTTCAAACCTTTGCCAAACATAATTCAATATTATCTTAGCAAATTGTATAGTAATCTACGCGCATGTTTCGTAGACTACGAATTCCAGGATAAATAGGAAATTTCGTAGTTAGTCTATTGCTCTATGCAATATAATATAGCAGATGAAACCTATTTCAGAGTTGAATTCGGCGCTCACGCCATAAGCTGAACTTATGTATCCTTTAGATCCGATTTCCTTTTGGCAAACTAGCAATAACACGTTCAGCGTGTTAATTAGATAAGTAGATTAGTAACAAAGCGTCTGTAATCACAAATCAGTTTGTTTCGATATTTTCGATCAAACAGATAAGCAATTATAAATTTCTAAGAAAATGAAGAGTAATTGCAATTTCTAAATAAATTAATTCCACACAAGGAATTAAATTACACAAGGGGCTCTGTAATTGGTGATACAAACTGAAAGGAGGTGATGTGAAAAAATAAATCGAAAATGAAGAATAAAGTTTTTTTGGTACGAATATATAAAATGACATAGTGTAACCATATNGAATTTTTGTTAGTAGGAAGAAATAAAAATATTCAATAGGTACTAATAACTTTATATGTAAATAATTCAAAATTATTCTTCTATTATTCTATAAAGTTATATAACTTAAATTATTACCAATATAGTTTTGTTTTCTTAAATTTATTTCATTTTCTTATAACTCAACTGTTTTTATCTTCTTACAATACTACTTTGCTCGTATGAATTTCTAATTTTCAGACGGCAAATTGAATTAGGAAAATAGTAATTACTATATTATAATAAATTGCAAAGTTACAATATTTAATTTTATATTATCTATAAATTGTGGTTTTAGAGGATTAATTTTTTAATAAAAAAATTGAACTGTATTCATAATTTATCAAATATTATTATTATATATTTGATTAATTCTTTACTTATTGATTAATGAATAGAACCATTCCTTAGACTGATTCCTAAATTTCTTGAATTAATCAATTTTCGAATATGATGAGAGCATGTATTATGTTGAGAAAAGAGTAATTGTAATTCTGACAAGGTTCATAAGAAATGTTTCGGATTCGAAGCCTTCAGCGATACACGGATTCCACGTTGTTAGTAGATAAACCAATTAGCATAGTGTTTACGTGTGTCTAATAGCTGGAACACATGCAAACACGTCTATGAATATTTAGTTTCGCACGAGCCCGATATATGTTCATGAATATACGATCTGTTTGACGTAAACAAATTGAAGAGAATTTGATTGTGTAATCATCGTGAAACCAAATTATAGCCTGAATAGCGTAGGCACAATATGTGATATAATTATAAAATATTGAAATCGCATTACGTAATAAATTATATCGTGATGATATTTCCATTACTTCCCACTGTTTGATTTTATTCGATACGTGAATGTATTCTCGAGATAATTTACCCCTCGTGCAACAGTTTAGTGTCAAATAATGATTCTCGAGTGTATAATT
>NIJG01000016.1:16620-33737 GCA_002201625.1 Euglossa dilemma | reverse complement strand
CGATCATAAAGTAACGTTGTATCGTCTTTGAGAAACCGGTAAAATCTTGCGAATCAAATAAAAATACACTGGCATAAAATTGTAGACATAAAATCCTTTAAAAGAAATATACATACTTCATAATATTGCAGAAATTTTAGCATCATAGAAATCGTTCTTACTAAATTACGATTATAATCCTTAACGTGATAAATTTCATACGAATTATAATACACAGCTAATATAAACGTACGCGCAATAATTATTCCTCGCTTTACGTTACTGCGCTTTTTTTCTCGTTTCCTGCATAATAAAAGGTGGGGAAAAAATGAAAGAAAGAAAAATTAGTATCTTGGACGCCGGAAGTGCTTCGGAGCGTGTTTTACCTAATGGATATTTGTCATATTAACGAGAAAAATAGTACACCGTGGAAGGAGAGATAAACGAAATTGGATAAAACGCAGCAGATTTTCTCTGGAGCACGGTATAAGAGCAATCTGATCGTGCATGGTGTTCGTCGTTAAGCAACGTAAAAGATGTAAACGTTCATGCATTAAAACATGAACTCGCTTTAATGTGTACCGATATTACCAAGGTATGAATTAATAAAATATGCATGCCATGGATTTGGGGGGCTTCTGCTAGAATAACAATCAAAATTAAACACCTCCGTAAGTGATCACTTTACGAAGGAATTCAATTTATTATACAGTATATCAGTATGTATATTTACTTCAGAATCTCCACTTGCCTTATTTATTACACGTTCAAATTATTTTTTATATTTTTATCAGATTTTTCATTAATGCTTTCAGTAATATTTTGATTAATATTCTAAATTATATTTTCGTACTTTTAATTTGTTATATTCTAAATAAATATTTTTACGCTTAATATACTTCAAATACATACACACGTTTTAATTAATACCTTATATAATGTATTAATATTTCCTGTGCTTTAAATAAATATATTCGTTAATTTTTTAAGTAATATTTTTATATTTACTACATTCCATACAAATTTTTCAATTGATTTCAAATAATATTCTGATATTCGCTATGATTTAAATATACAATATGACTGAAATTTCTGAATTTTGATTAAGGCATTGTATCTCTATTACAATTTAAGCTCTTTTCGATGAAAAATGTTAACTAAAAATTTCTATACAAATTTATAGGTTTAATTATAACGCTATATTTAT
Source organism: Euglossa dilemma (assembly GCA_002201625.1). Classification (NCBI taxonomy): domain Eukaryota; kingdom Metazoa; phylum Arthropoda; class Insecta; order Hymenoptera; family Apidae; genus Euglossa; species Euglossa dilemma. The sequence goes on along the minus strand of NIJG01000016.1, from coordinate 32,551 downwards.
TATTCCAATTCTTCCAATAATCAGCATCATAATCAGACATCTTTTATTTCAACTTCTTTTTAAAAAAACGAAACATATTAATTCCGTTCGTGCAAATGAAACTGCGAATCTAAATTTTAACGTTAGCTAAACACTTAATGGTAATTGTACCACACAGTTTCGTAAACAGCAGTACAAGCAGCAATTTCATTATGCAGCATCACGAGAACACGAAAGATGATTAATTGCTACACTGCTTAGTTTCGAGTAAACAACATTGTTCGATGCAAAAGGGGCAACGTCATTAAAAAAAGCTGACCAAGGCTTTCCGTGGTATTCAACATCCCCTTGTTCGAAAATATTTCACGTGCATTTCGGTCCGCGTAATACGTCAGCAGAATTTTCGTTTTTTTCCCCCTTTTCTCTCGCATTTTTTTTTCTCCTTTTTGTTCAAGAAATTAATGAATGAATCGTGTTAACTCTTATGCGTTCAGTGCGTGTACGTGCGCCGCTTTCATGAATCATAAAATATCGTCGGATATTTAAAATGCACAATGAACGCGAGTAGTACGTGCTCGCATGAAATCGCGCTGCTGGTGTAGTGTAAAAGGAAAAAGAAAAACATTTGTATGAATATGGAGGTATTAGATGCTGTCGATTGAACGATCGTTTCTAGTTAAATTGATCTTTTACACTGGAACATTTATTCGTTATAGAGTTTCTGGCAGTTCACAGTTTCCCTGTTAAAAAATGGACATATGTTTTGTAACCTCATAAAAGGAAATTATATATAATGCAATTGTTTTTATCTCAAACTTTTATAAATTATTATTTTAATATTGTATCATTATTTGAAATTTAATGTTGACTATTAATTTTTTACCAAAATAAGAATGTTGACACGTTTTAAATATATTTATAATTATATATAGCTTTTGTCTTGCCACTATAATTACTATGCTACTTTGCTAATTACTATGCTACAAAATGTTAATTTTCTATTCAGTTTTCCTTCATTTATGATCGCGATTTTATATTTCACGCGATATTCTATTTATAAAATCTTTGAATTTACAATGTAAAGTGTTTCTATTAAAAATGAAATGTATCTCAAAATTGGTAGATGAAAGACTCACTATTAATTATATTATGATCTATGTCAGTTTAATTTACAAATATTTCGTCAGTATAATACAACACACAATTTCCAACCAGATAACTATTTACTGTGTATTTAGAAAATTGGAGTCGATCGTTTAGATTATACCTTCATTGCTACAAATTAATTACACAAATTGCATACAGCAAATTATTATCTCTAAATAATGTTTATATCTAGAAAATCAAGCACATTGCTTCCACTGTACGGTATAAATTAGGTGAATTAATTAATTCATATAGCACATATAGCATGAATATGTACATATCTTGAAAATGATACGTATATGATTCTTCTAATTCTGATAGGAATAGAAGTCATTTTGAACAAAGCTCTATCCAGTCAAAATTCGTATCTATAACTTTCACATTTTTCCATATAATAAATACAAATAATAAATAATATGCATAAGTAATGTATATTATACCTACCATGACCTACAGATTATACTAATGTAATNATACATATAAGAAATAAATGTATATTTACACATTATATATACATGTATGTATATTACTATAGAAGAGTTGTCGTAATTGTTTCCCTTATTATACCGGAATCATGTTTCCAAAATAGTCTGCTATAAGAGATTTGAATACGCTTCTACCGATACATAAATATACGACGTGCATATTTTAAATTAGCCGCTAATTAATAACCCGACAAAGTTCGAGCGAGAATCCGTGGAAGTTGGAAGAGAACCGAGAGGAGCTCGTGGACAACGCATTTAATTGATTAAACTCATCGGGAACGATACACATCGAACTAACGCTTATAACTTGAACGGCATTTAACTAATGAATTTAGAAATACTCGCGATGAAAAGACTCGAAACGGCCGGATAATACGCGGCTATAGATTCCGCTATCAATTTCAGGTATTATCAACTCCGCCACTCTGCGGTTTCGCCGCGCGTCATATCAATTATCTTTATTTAATAATTACGAATAACCGCGTTTAGCTCGCGAGGCACTTCATTTTCATCATACTCTGTTTGCGAAACGATCGGTTATACCTCATTACATACATGCGTTTAACCCGAGTATAAACAGGAAGGAAGCCGACGTGGTCGAATATTTATTTATTCAAAACTGTTTGTTGGCACGTTTGCTACGCCTATGAGTGCAAACGTGTTGATTATTTGATTATTTTAGCGTATTTTCCGGTATTTTATTATCGCTTCTTTCCTTAAATTCAATCTTTGTTTTCCATTGCATTGTACACTACATCCATGTTATTAATCCGCTATTTATTATTTAGTCTTGTCTTTACCAATGGAAATGAAAAATGGAAAAACTTTGTTTTATATTTTTTATTTCTCTTTTTGGTCTATGTCCTGTGTTACATTTTGTCGTTGTATTTATACTGTAAAGAAACTGACAGATGTCAGATCTATTTTGTCTTTTTCGAAATAAAATTTTTAATGTAATTTTTTGGAAGTTTGTCTGGAAGTCAGTGATGAAACGAATCATAAAATTCGGAAAACGTAGAAAATTAAATAATTATATTAAATTCAGAATATATTTGATATACTATAATATAGGATTTAAAAAACATAACGCTCTGTTAGCTAATAGTGGTATTGTAAGAGAAATAAGTTATGTATCCGTTTGTGGTATTGTAGCTGAAGTGTGTTATGGGTTTGATAAATCATGTAGATGATTTATGTTAGTTTACTATAATGACTATATTGATTAATATATACTGAAATTCTGTGGTTTACAGCGTCTTTTGAAATCAATGCAATATTTGCAATTTATTGCAATTTGCCTTTCATATTTTATTTTTATATTTCTATTTATATTTATTACTAATTTGCATTCGTAAAAAGAAATCACTACCTTATCTCAAATTTACTGCTGGTATTTAATTTTCGAGTGTTAAATAAGAGTGATATCTTATTTAGATAAATTAAAAATTCTTTTCTAATTTTCAGAATTTCAGTTCTAAAAATGTTATAATTAATCGGAAATTCAGGAATTCGGATTGAGAGAAACTATGTATTTGTGGAAATTACCCGTTTAATTGAACAATGAATGATTTTATACAACACGACTGCTATTAATGACGGTGTCCCGTACACCAGTTTCGAAACTCGTGCGGTAGTACATATGGGGTTTGCGGGTGGTCAATCTGGTGGAAGCTAGCCAGACGGATCAATATCACATTACTATAAATAATTAGTGGCCAAAACCGTTCTCGTGTTCTTCGTTTCCTAACTATTTTAGTTTTTGCACTCTCCGTTCGTTAATAAAATCAAATTGATTTACCGAGGTGACGTTAATCAGGCTTTACATAGGTGAAATTTCACCGGAAGCAAATTTTTTTCCTCTTAACCTTACTGGAAAATGTAATCGAGGTTAATAATAATTTTATTGGTATTAACGTCACGCAAACAAATTCTCCGTTGCACTTGCATACAAATAAGCAATAAGCGATGTTATAAATATAAAAAATGTTAACTAAGACTAACATCTATTATATTTTTTAAATACCATTACACGCTGTTATTGTTAGTATTACTATTACTGTTATTTTTGCTTTTACTGTTGCTGTTACCCTGGCTACTGCTATTACTAGCACTATTACTATTACTATTCCAGTTGCTGCTGTTGCTGTTGCTCTTGCTTTTGCTTTAATTTGACTATCGCTGATATCATTACTATTATTATTATTACTCCACTATTACTATCACTATTACGAGCTCTATTACTAGCATTGTTCATACTATTGCCCTTGCTTCCACTGTTTCTACTACTATTGATAACATTATTGCTTTTCCTATTGCTGTTGTTACTGCTACTATACACACGCACGCATATAATTATTTTCTGTCTGTGATCACATCATTTTCAACGATACTGCACTTTTTTAAGACATCCAGTTCGTACCTATAGCCATAAGAGAACGAAAGGTGATTCGTTTGCGTAGATTTTACGAGTTAAAAAGTTGGAAAAAACAATTCGTTCAATTTATGGTCAACCAGTTCAGATTTCCTGTGTGACCGGAGCAGGCTATAGTTCAAGCTATGTAGGTCGAACTGCGAAATCCGCGGTAATACTATTTTTTATGGTCATACGCTTTTCCTAATTTAACTTTGCATCTTCCTCCGGCAGATCGCATAAAATATCACCGAAGGCAAATGTCCGTAATTTGTATCCGAGATGAGCGTTCTACTCCGGGATAATTTGTTGTATTAGTAAGTATGCAAATACCATGGCAAGATTGAATCGCTCTATTCCAAGAATCCAGTTTCTACGATCCGTCAAGATATAATTCAATGCGCCTTGTTTTCTACTCGCAGTTGCATTAAAAGATTGAACGATTTGCATAATCTCGCGTATTTGTATGGATAATCCAAATGGAGATTTGAAATAAATTCCTTCGGATTTAATTTATCTGAAATTCCCAGCGTACATCAACAAATATTCGATTATTAACACGAGCATACAATTTATAAATATCGTTTCTTTCCGGGTTTGTGAGAATTGAAATATTATTGAAATAGCTAATACAAAATACAATACAAAATAACTAATACAAAATTTTTCATCTTCTTTTAACTGAGAGCTTTATTTTAGCATAATACATAAAACATTTTGTTTATTTTTTCTAAATTTCATTAAAGTGCAGAATATAAGTGACAATTTCTTATGGGAGTCTGTATATTTGCGATTACTATGATATTTATTTTATCGTTAATAGATTATATTTAGTTTCAACCCTTGTACGTAGAAAAAAAAATTGATTTTTTAATGCAGAAAAAGTTATGATTTTTAAGCGATACGAATAATACTGGAACAATCATTTTTACGTTAATTTCAAATAATATAAAAGTAACATAAGCCAAAGACGAAGGGGGTTGAATTAAAACAATGTTACAATGGAAACATTGTTACAGTATACGATACGTTTAGCATGGGCATCAGGAAAACGTGTGTAAAAGGAAAGTAACACGTTCAGAATTAATGACCAGCACGACCCAGCCTTTGTTATAATTGTTTCACACAGTGTACCTTATAATTTCACTTGGAATAAAATATACTGAACTGCAAACTGAACCGAACTCTTTAACATATCGCATATACGTGACATTCTTTTGTAGCCAAGATCTTCAAAACAGACTCTGTTCATTCATGAAAATAGAAAACAAAAAATCGTAGCTGTCAGGTTACAGTCACATGATATTACAACACATAAGTATTACGTGACATCCAACTCTTACTAACGTAATACTAATTTCTAACTACAATAAAATAGGTTCTATTTATTTATATGATCAAGGGAATTAGAATCATAATTATCACGTAACATCTGCGTGGCAGAGTACATGACACTTATCTCTCCTCAAGAATTAGTGTCATTTCCAATAATGCCAATAAACGTGTTACTAATTTCTAAATTAAAATATGTAACATCTGTCTAAACCAAATTTCTAACTGAAATGCCTGAAATAATTTCGTTTATATTACATTTATATCCTCGGAAGATGAAAGATTATGCTTGACACATACCACCTACGTAGGCATTACGAGAGTATGTGACACCTACAGTGCAGAGCTCAGGAGTTTACACGTGGGACGTATGTAGGTCAAATTGGCCATAGTATAATAGGTCCATCTTCTCTAGGACAATCGTAAAGATAGGTCATGTGAATTTCCGTTCTCAGTTCAGAGTGTTAAATCTACAAACAGAATTACATTCCATCGCAGAAAATGAAGAGGACACATCCGAGGCTAAATGGAATACAGAGATAAGACACTGACGTAGACGTAGAATCAGTGTCAGGAATTTAACACGAGACAAAACGTAATTTGCTATGTCAGAAGTATTGTTGGATTAGGCGTAGGATTTTTACGATGTGACCTGCAAGAATTTTTCCCAAATTCGCGAGTTGTCAACGAGAGACGTACCCTTATTTTGCAAAATAAAATATTTAATCTCGGAGAGTTTTATTGTTTCCTTTAGTTTTACCCGGCTTCCTTTTCTAATTCAACAAAATGTTAATTTTCAACAAATTTTTCATATTTATCATTTGTTTATTTTATTCCGACCTGGCCTCAAAATATTCTAAACATCTCGAAATTTGAAAATATATTTCGTTTTTTCTCAGAAAATTATAATTTAAATAGCCAATGGTCACTACTTTTTACGCACCACTTATTATGACACAAAATTCTGCAACTTATCCATAACGAGTATACTCGTCAAACACAGTTAACTGGTTAAACCTTTCATTCTGTCTCCTTTCATACGCAGACTTTCTTTCTCATTCACAAATTTCCCATGTATCCTGTCAGGACATTCAGGACGTATACCTAAACATTCACTCGTCCCTATCATAAACATTCAAAAATCATCCCAATCCTAGATATATGACATTTAAATACAAAAATGTCACTTATGGTTGTCAAAATAGCAGATTCCGAACTTGGTTTATCATCCAGATAAATTTTTCTTCGCGTCACCTTCTTTCTCAGCTTCTCATCCTCGACAGGAAGGTTCAGCTGTCTCCTGCAGACTCAGTCTCAAAAGGTTCCATGTCCAAGCAACAGATCTAGTCGTCGATGTCGTACGGGATCCAGGACGAGCTGCTTAACGCGTAATTAGACGCTGAAAATTTATGTACGGCAATGTAACGTAACTAAGTGCTAACTAGTACGAGGGATTTTGAAAGGATGAACTCCGGAATCCCTGATCAAAGCCTATCAGGTCCGATACGATACTACCAATAATACCTTGCCGATGCACAAGCTAATTACTGCGTTAGACACGGAGAACCGCGAACTATGTGGCAATAACGTCGGATCGATTGCGGTACTCGAAATTCACCGGCGTTAAGAACGATCATTCGTTCGTAAGATAATGAAATCGATCGACGTTGTCGCGAATTCCGTGGGCGAGCTAATTTGTTACATGGCGGTTTAACGGGCCAGAGATTCGCGCGGCTCGCCGCGTCGCGGCGCTGCGGTCGCTGTGGGCTTTTCACGCTCGAGTTACCCTTCTCTAACGTCTACATAAACACAACATTTTTATTTTTATTTTTTTTATTTTTCTCTGTTATTTTTCTGCGTGTTTCTACTCATTAATATACAACTATTTAATTAATTATTAATTAATTAATTAAGTAATTATTTTAATTATTGAGTAATTATTTAATTAAGTGATTAATTAAATTATTAAGTAATTAATTATACAACTATTGCAACTTAGTGACGAGAGTTTTCTTTTCATTTTATATAGGTTAGAATAAACTTTTATTCGTTTCTTGTTATTTATTTATTTTCTCGTATTATGTAATTATGATTATAGTATTGCGATTTACTATACTTTTTGGATTATTGCGGAGATTTGTAAGTAATTATTGACGATGAAGTGTTTTCTTTTCTTTTTACATAGGTTAGGATAAATTCTTATTATAAAGTGAACTAAAATAGTAAACCTAGATAAAATAAGCAAGTAAATAAGTGTATAACCACATTTCTGGTTCAATAAAATGGAAATTAATTTTTTGAAATGCAGCTGTGACGAACATCCAAATATGAGAAACGTAAAATTAATGATTTTGAATAATTTGGTAGTTCTATTTTTAACAAGTCCTAGTAACCCTCGATTCTTAGAGAACTTATCTCGTTTATTGTTTATCTCTATTACTATATATATATTATTTGTTCTAGTAAATCAGCGAATACTCGGTTTTATTTGACACAAAGTCGCTATTTCTCCTGTAATCTTACCGAAGTGGAACTGTTTCGTTATACAATTTTTCTATCTTTTTCTTTCGAATACAGAGTTCAAAAACTTGCGCGCAAATATGAATACGAAAAATGGGGTCAACATAAAAATGATAAAAAGTCACGTCGCGATACAGTAAAAACTCGAGTATTGCGCGAAATGGGTCTGAAAATGCGTTCAAATATCCAGGTTGCTGGAATGATCGAGGTAACTAATTGTACCGTTAATGATCACGATTCTCGTATCGTTAATCATCATTTGTTTCGTCGCAATAAACGCAACCAACACTACCACGCGTTCCCGGAATGCAATGAATGAGATTTTCGCGAAATCATCAAGATTGTAGCGATTGACATTTCACGATAAATTATGACAATCTCGAACTGATTGTAAGAATATTGTTAATTTCTACTTATTTCAGATATTTTCAAACTGTCGCTAATTAATATCTAATGGCATATTAGTCATAGAAGTTCTGAAGGTTGTAAAATATTAGAAACCCCAACTAATTTTTAATATATTTAGTTTACTTACTTCAAATATTTACAAAACTTCACTGACCCATATTCATTGGTCCAATCAAGATCATACCATAGAGTACTGTAGAGAAATCCTAAATCAATACTAATTCAAATATTTTCAAACCAGTACTGATTTGACGTTGTTACTATCGCATAAATAATAAAAATAATAATAATAATAGAAAATAAAATCATTTCCAAGTATAGCAATAATTATTTTTATTCACTTCGAGTATTTTCGAGCCTCTATTGAGCAGGATTCAGTGACAAAGTCAAAGATTTATTATAGCACTATTTTGTACAATTTTAAACGTAACTTCAATTTTTATCTATTGCAAAAATCTTGAAATTTTATTAAAAAAAAATTACATACGATTTGTACTCTTTAGATGCCATTTAAGAAAAAAACGTGAGAATAAGAAAGACTCGAAGTCTATGCAATCATGTTCTCTTGAGGAGACCTCATCTACAGCAAAACTGGCCAAAGAGTTCTTCGAATAACAAGTAACAAGTACCTTACTTATCAGTTCGCACACGTTTTGATAACAATCGATCGATCATGCTGCCCAGAAGAAGTAAACTTCGATTCCAAGTTCGAAGGTTGTAGAATCGAAGGCTGTGGTAAAATTCTCTGGTCCAGAATCTCAGACTCAAAGAAGCTTGGAAGGTATTACGAAATTCTGAGAAAGATCCAGAAGAGAAAATTTCTTTCTCCATTCTCATTTGTGTACACTTCGTATGTCCATGTTTGAGTGTATCTTTGTTAAAATGTAAATAAGTTGGAAAATTCAGGGACCAGTTCAGAAAACTTTGGCAAGTTTCGAGGGCGTTTCCAGGTGGCGCTGTAGATATTCTATGTAGCCTGTGCTTCAGAGCCGTATATACAGCGTGGCTGTGTGTTGGTCAATGGGCACAACTAATTAAGAAGTTTGTTAGCTCAGTTGACCGTAGTTGTTCAGGTGTGCAATCAACTGGTCAGAAGAATGAGATTAAGGTAATCGTTAATTGCTATTGCGCGGAAGATGTTTTGCCCTTAACACGTTCTGGCTGGATCATTACCAGAGTTCTCTATTGCCTTTTTCCCTTTTTATCTCTTTTTTTCTCTTCTTATTAAGCATTATAATTAGAATATCTTGAACCTTTTACATAAATGTAATAAATGATTTACTTCTAATTTAGAATTATATTTATAATAACGATACGTAATTTTTGTAAGTATAATATGCATATAATTATAATTAGAATATTTAATATAATAGAAATAAGTTTACAATTTTAGAAATTTTTATCTAACGCAATATAAGTTTAGAATTTTTATCTAATACGATATACAATTATAATTTTATAGTATAATTATGAAACATTACTGTAGGGTTATAATTTTAATTCTTTCTACTCGAAGAATTTTTTTGCAGTAAACAACAGCAATTCGGTGCTTTGTATCTTTATATCTTTCCATTCCTGTTGANTGTCTGGGTTAGGTTATTGGGTTATTTCGTGTATAGTTATTCATAATATATTTATCGTTGCGTATTCGTTATCTAGGTCACGGCATTAAAACAAATGGCGACTGAGAGTCGCCTTTCGAGTGCAAAGGGTTATATCTATTGCATAAATATCGGAGTATATTCATATTTATGTTATAATGTCATATTTTGTGATATAACGTACGTACATTTAAAAAACAAAAATCGTTTATTCATTTATATTGTTTCGTTATAGTGTGAATATTTTATAAATGGAATTTATAATTGCAAATTATTTGTAATTTATAGATTTCTTTCGGTCTTCATGAATAATACACAGGAGATCTCTGGATTTATGTGGCCATTTTTAAACTAGAAAATATTCATAAGTTAATCAAAGTTTTCCCATTTGAACTCGTTTGAGGCTCGGCGTGTGAATTAGTAACTTTATTCACTTTTGCGTTGCTCCAAGCCTATATTCCTTTTAATTGAAAGTTTCAGTTCCATCATAGAAATTTGACCGATTTACAAAAATATTCTTCTTATAATCTATTATCGATGAACTATTCATCGTGCTCAATTCCTTTTTATTTTCTGCATTCCCGAGCACACAGTTCTACCCCGTAACGAATTAACTAGGAAACGAAGTTAATTTCTTCCTGATATTTCGCCGATATCAACGCAAGAATTGTAACTTTATTTACCTCCATTCGAAGCTGATGACGCACCTGGTGCGTTCGTCAATATTCATCCAAAGTAGTCAATGACACGCCACTTGTATCTTGGATAGGAATTTACATTATCCATCGGTAGTTGCTAAAGGAAAACGTATAATATGATATCATTTTCTCATAGGAAAAATATGTCAACGACGAGAACATTGCACTATCATATGAGTGGAATGAAATTTGTCAAAAATAAAATACGATATCGTTAAAACAATGTGGTACTTATAGTAAATAGAAAGTCCCAAGGTCGTGTTAATAAATAATCCTTCCATCAAATTCGTGTTAATAAATAGTAAATAAATCAATGTTAATAAATAATTTAACCATATACACAGTGAGGGAATATTTCTTTCAGTTTCATATATAACAATCACAGCACGCATGTATATATATATCATTGAAATAAACTGTACTAGACGTTGCAGGCCAGTAGAGATTTTTGGATCTCAAGGACTTTCGCCATTATGCCAACGTGAAGAGGCCGTGTGCCGGGTTTGGGTTTAAAAGGCATTCTGTTTTCTGGAATCGTTCAGTTCCAACCCCGACATGATATAGGGCACCTACACTCTTACAATAACAATATTAACATATATGCAATTCGTATTGAGACCGCAAAAATGATAGTTACAATTTAGAGGGCTCGATTGACAACCCATCGGGTTGGAATAACGCGGTTAGCTGACGGGCTAACTAGCCGACTAGTAAATTAATTAACTATATGGCCAAAAAGCAACTAACCCTTGACCCTTCCAACAACTATAAATGCTTTGGGTGTTTACGGAAGAGAAAAGAATAAAGAGCTTCAAGGAAAGAAAGATCTACAAACTCGCAAGAGGAAAAACAGACTTGCGAGGAACAGTCGAAACGACGTAGAAAGGCCATAAAATAGAAAGTCAAGAGATCTACCTTAGCCTGGATCAGAATTAAACAACAGACCCAGGAAAATCCTTGAAGCAACATAGAATAAAGAAAACGCGATCTAAAGGACAATGGTTAAATTTCACATGAGTTTTGAGTGAAAATTGATGAGTTGGAGGTTATGACTGCACGTGGATAACGAGCAGTTTTTGTTATACGATTATAATGAAATCATATAACTAATATTATAATATAAAAATATAAATGTAAAACCCCCCGTATACTTTTTGATTTTTGGCCAGTTTTGGTGATCTCCTGGCCCACTGTACAGTGTCTTAAGACAACCGAGTCCCGACATGGCCACTGGAAACTCGGTATCGTGGCACGAACTAAACATCCGACTGCCATTCAACACTCCCTGATCGGAGAAAATCGTTTCGTCAAAGCCCCGTGACCGATACATGTACCAAGGTCGATTTACCTGAGCGAAAATCGCGGAACTCGCAATCCATCGCAGAAATCGTGCCGCAGCACTTGGCAGCGTACCTGGCCAGCAAACGAGTGGAAATAACGGGAAGAGGGAAGGCTGGCCCGATATACTCGAGGGACACGTATCCCGGAACAGTGTTTGCGATCTCGTTGGCCATTCCTCCGGAGCAGGAATTGCTCGGAGTACGTCGTCGCGCATCCGGGACTGCGGGAGCGGTGGTGCGGTGGTAGGAGGACAATAAAACTGCACCTAAACAACGCGGCAGAGGCGAGAGGGTGGTATCGAGTGAGCAGCGGGCAAGGAAAGGAACGACGCAGGCCGGCTGGAGGTCGAAGCTGGTGCATCGTTACGGAAAAAGGTTAGGTCAAGTGGCCGCGGTGACAATGGTAGCCGATAGTAATAGTTAGCCGTTACAAGCGGGCCGCTCTATGGGTACATCCTTGGCGATGATAACTGCACGGTCGATTGCCCCAGGAGTGCCGGCATGGTCGTCCCGGTAATAACTACGATCACAGATGTTTTTGATAATAATATGAACTGTACCGGTGTTCCCGGCCACGCGATCCATGGGAATGACGATAACGTTAAGATTAAATCCCATCGATGGCGTGGATGCCAGTCGAGCTAAACGCATAATCCGGCTGGCGCTTAAGCCAGCGGCTATACGCTAGGCAGGCAAAGGGCCCTGCAGCTCCACCAGCGTCCAGCGAGTTAATAAAGTTACCGCTAACAATAACTGTAGCGATAGTTCGATAATGATGTCGTTAGCTAGCACGCCGGCCGTGGCGGTGACGTTAGCGACATTAGTCTTATTGTTAGCCCCGATAACGATATCCTGGCCGATACTGCTGGGGTAATCCCGACTGCACCCGTACCTGTGGTGGACCGGCGGTAACGATAGCGAGACGCCAGTGGAAGTACCGCATCTGGTGTTGGTGAGATGGGCTGGGGATCCTAGCCCGGGACGTGCCCGCGTTGACAACTAGCCAGGAGAAAGGGGGACGTTTCGAACGATCCGGTTTGAATAAGTAGTTACCGGCCTAATAGTAGTGCCGAACCGTCACGGCTGTTGAATACAGAATTTTCAGCTTGCCACGGAACCAGCAGATTGGCCGGGTGAGTCCCTGCCCGGGAGCAACCACTGCCCTCTCTAGTCCGATTCGCGGCGTCAAACGACGATAAACACCTTCGATCCCTTCGTCCTCCTTCTTTTTCATCTCTTTTCTCCCCCTTTTTCTTCTCTTCTCCTCTCGTCGACTGCCTGTTTTATCGGTTCCCGTCTCGCGTTCTACGAAGTTGCCCCGATGTCGCGGTTGCTTTGATATTCTTGAGATCCGGAGGATCGAGTTAGGTTGGGGAATGTTGTTTGATTTAGACGAAAGCTGCAGTTCGGCTTTACAAATTGCGTATATCGCGAGTGATTGTTCTTGAGAAGTTATGGCGCAATGGAACGGGTTTCGTGGATAACGAATGCAAAGGAGTACGATCAGAACTGTTTGGGATTGGGACTCGTGTAGCGCTTTCGAGCAGGGAAACGTCACTCTATTAATAATCTCTAATACGTCATCACCGTGTATTTACACGAGGATGTTTATGAGTCGATGATTCAGAGAATATCGGACGATCAGATTGTAAGCTGTCCAGGCACACGGGAAATTCAGACTAACTTAAGCGATGGTTCTCGGGTAAAAGTTGTAACGAGAAGTAGGAGGATTTTTTAATTCAATATAGAGGGAACTGAAAGTTTGCACATGGATCGCTGATCGCGAGCATGCTTCATGTAAAGTAATGAAGCGTTATTAGTTTTAACTGGACTCTGAACTGGGTCGAACTGGGCGTACCGGTTCAGCGTTTAATCAAATTAGCGGCTACACCGATGTGTAATTTACTGCTGATCGATGAATAATAGGGCATAACTTGATTTTTTATGGCTGTTCGGAAGCTATGTGTAAATTTCTATGGCAGACGTGATATTCAATTATTGTCCGGCTTCGTTCGTGAACAAATTTTTAGGTTTCGCTGATCTGATGAAAGCGATTGATTTAAACCGAATATTCGTATGCTTCAATTGCTATTTTCTATTATTGTAGTATTCGGTAGATTATTATTGTTGTTATTGTTATTACAACTGTCGCTTAATTGTTGACGAATTTTTAGGACAAGCCTTTAATAGTCCATTAAAAATAATCGGAGGATAAAATGAAACACTGATTTGCTTTATATTACGTTGCTCGGTAATTCCATTGTACACTCAACTATCATTATTATTATTACAATATGCAGACACAGAACAGTTTCAATTCTCTACTAATTATCAATCGATACTTTTATTGTATACGAACAATTCAAATTGTTTTGTGTTTTCGTATTATAATAATAATATTGATAATGGAAAATTGATAAAGTGTGAACAAAATTATAAATTTTAAAATAGCGATATTACCACGCTTTAANACAAAATTATAAATTTTAAAATAGCGATATTACCAATAAAGTAATTTACCTTCTATTGAATTTGATTTGTAGATACCAAGTTGCATATTCATTCCTACTATACATTAGTTACTTTACCCTTTTATTAATTGATCTATTTGTTATTAATATAAAAATGTATTATATTCGATGTATCAATGTCCATTAATGTATAATATCAATTTACCTTTCACCCATCTTAATTTGTCAAAATTAACTAACACATAAACACGAAACAGTTGCTTTTACTGTACATTTATCCCACATTCGTTATATTCTCCACACCTGTATACATGACCGTCAAAAAATTTCCTTTAATTACATATCTATCACGCGTTCGTTACACGCCTACTCTATTACCCGTGAAACAATTCGCCTCTCACCCATCATAATTTAAATTCCAAGTATCGGAAGCATGGACGAAACGCTAAGTAGCAAAATCATAGGTCTGCCTCGTCGCGAACTATACCACTGAACAGATCTATCCTAGAGGTATCCCTGCGCGAGATCGCGAAACCGGAAGCTGGTTGCCGCGGTCGATCACGCGGCCAGTCCTCTTCAATTATCTCACACATCTCAAGTCCCTCTGCCGTTCTTCCAATTCGTCCAGTCGATTTCCTCCGTGCCTCGCGCAAGCACTGCACTCGACACGATTTTCATGGCTGACGATGTAACCGTGCTCCGTGGCACGGAGATTTCCCCGTTCGACTTATCAAGCTTACCCAGCCAGATAACAAAAGCCGGCAGGGGGAACGTGACTTGCGGGTAACCGGTATCGGGACGGTTATCCTTTCTAAAAATCGTCTGCCGACCCGCATGTGAAAATCTTGTAGTCCGCAGTTTCGCCCGGCCTTTCTCATCCGGCGTCCATTCTTGAAAACGACGGCCGGAGAATAATCGATTCGGCACGGTATTAACCGACAATGGGTTTCATTGAAAACTCGATAACGACGACTTCTTCTGCCCCGGCGATCAAGCGGCTGCGAGAGGGTTTAACACGCCCCTGGATAAGATCAGCCGGCTTTAATCCAGTTTCTGCAGCCCTCTGAAGATCGCGCGGCAGCGACTGCAGCGGGGGAGGATGAAAGCGACCTGGTTGGGCCTTTGTGATTGGGAAAAATGTCAATAAAATCGCTCCACGTGAAAACGGACTAATTTCCAGGGAAAATTCGCTGTTCCTTTGAACACTGATGCCGGGGTGTGTTGTGGATTTGGGATGCCAGTTCGGTGTTGGCGAGAAGAAGAGTTTGGGGCGCAACGTGTTGCGAGTGATCGATTTTAATTGGTCTCAAATTTTTAATCGATAATAGGTTTTAATAAGCGGTCGATATTTGCGATGGTAATGTTTCACTTCTTTTTGGACGATTATTAGATTGCGTTTTGTGCTAGACAGATGGGAATGATTCTTTTTCTATTGTTATTTTTAATTTTGCTCTGGAAATATGGAATTAAATTTCTGTATTTCTTTTTTTTACGTGAGATAATATATTAATTAATATTTGCGTGTGATAGTATATTAATTG
>NIJG01000015.1:1356817-1446734 GCA_002201625.1 Euglossa dilemma | reverse complement strand
TTCATCCGACTAACAGCCGTCAGTTTCGATATTAAACGACCGAATCACGCGTCGAAAATTCGAGCCACCGCGAAACTTTCGTTTATATAATCAACCGGGAAAAAAGATTAAACAGCTTGTCCATCGGGATAGGTCAATATCGACAAGCATTGTCACCCGTTGTCACCGTCTTGATTCGCCGCGAATGCCGCAATTTCATCGGCGCTTTATCAAATCACCGGGATGCGAATAAACACCGGCAGCGCGAAATTGAGTCTCACGGTGGATTCTCCGCGGGTTTAAACGAAAAATTCCGCAAGGCGGCGAAGCGACGACACTGTCCCACCTAAACCATCCGGCGATCGTCGACGTACAACACCTCGTCGAGCAGAGATTGTACTAAACCGAAGGCAGATACCGTAGTCAAAGCGAAGTTGGCCAAAAGTTGACGAAGAAACTTAACCGTAGACTATCCAAGAACTTGCCGCAACCCGGACCTCTGCCAGTGGAAGCGGCGCGGCGTCCAGAAAGTTTAAGGTTCACCGGTGTTTACCGCGATTTACCACGAACAAAGCAAACTGCAACGAAACTATAACAGAACCGACCAGGCATCCGACCAACTCTAATAAATTTTCCAGCGAACGACCGGGGAAATTCGGGGAAATTCGGCGGACTCCGATGCCTTGGTTCCTGGAGCGCGCGCGTGAGCCGTGTATCGAGTGACCACGGCACGAAACCATGGCCATTCGCTGGCCAGTTATTCGCGGAATGTCGAAAGGATCTTCGGCTTTGTTCGAAAGGATATAGCCGTGCGAGTGCGTCTGGTTCGCCGCGAGGGTGGTTCTCGACGAGTCGTCGCCGAAGCGCTTGCACGGCATTGATTCGTCGTCCCGTACAGTCCACGAGACTGTCGTGGAGACAGTGGTGTACAATGGCAGACATTTCCACGCGGAAGGTACACGCGCAAGCTCGCCTCGAACACGCGAGGGATTATAGTAATGGCAGCTTTGGAATACGACCGAGATCCAGTTCGCGTTTGCTCCATGAGAACCGGCAGGATCGCGATGAACGGCTTATGTAAAAACTGTTGCAACAACGATCCATGGAAATCACCCGACAGATCCTAGAAAATCACTGAATTACGTAAACTTCGCGAAGATCGACGGATCCATCTCTCTTTGTTCGCGTTACTTCGCGAAACGGTGGCTTCTGAAAAAGCTCGACTAAATGTCGTTACCGTGACATTTATTAACCGCGCGTTACGTAAGCCGCGCACAGTTTAGAAAGCGAGAAGAAACAAATCGCGGCTGTCCATGGGGGAATCACGGATTAATTTGTCAGCGGAAGAAATCCACGACGTTCACGACCTCGCAAATCGATGTCTCCAATAAACGTCCAACACAGCTGCACTCGAGGCGTCTAAATTTAGACGCGGCGTCGCGTCGCTCTCTCCTTATTCAAATATAACCGCGCGATCCCCGTGGGCTGGACCATAAATTCGTGCGAGCCACGGTGGCTGTTCGAGAAGAAGTCCTCCGCTTTCTTAACCGCTTCCTCGGCCCGAGGGAAAGCCGAGACGATCCCGGCGTCCGATAATCCGTTCGAGAGCGATCACCAGGTATAAGGACGGCGCAGGGATCGTCTGGAAGAGGGATGCTCCGGCACGTGAGGGATTATCGTAATAGGAGGGGAGTCGCTTTAGAATTCTTTCGACAAACAGGTCCTACTGTCCTACATTCGACCGGGCAGCTGCCGGGGGTACGAAATCGAGGCGTTCTCGAGAGGATAGCCACACCTCGAAAAGACCACCGGCACTCGGAACGGCTCACGGGCCTCCAGCAGCCTAAATGTTTCCGGGATGGTGATCGGAAACCTATAGCTGGGCACGCGAGGAATTCGACTCGGGATCGGGGCCGCGAATCGGGCAATCGCGCGAGATATTTGACAACCGTTTCAGCTTTTTTCCTCCCGCACGCATCCGCAAATGGAAATTCCGACAAACTGTTGATGGAGAAATCTGATCCCGCGCGAATCTCACCGGGCGCGTTCGATTGTTATCGAAATTTTTGCAGATTACCCGGCAAAATTGCAGTGTAATTCGATCGAGACGCGGACTCGATGTCGATCAGGGGAAATTGTCGATTGTCAATTTCGAAAACGAGCTGCCGAAGTAATTTGCCATCGATATACTTTTAATTTCTGCCACTGGCAATCTATTGCTTTCCAATTGAAATTCTCCGAAATTGAATTTCGTTAGGAAAGAGATTTATCGTTAATAAATTCCTGTATAATTTATATCCTGTTTGTTCGAGATCGAGTTAATAAATTCTTTCTCCGAAATGCAAAAATGAAACAGATCCAACGGAACGGGTTTTGAACCAAAAAATTACTCTTTAATTATCGTAAAAAGAAGTCTCTTGGACGTTTCAGTGGCTCGTGAAGTAGATCGGTAGTTTTATCGAGCAGCGATATCTTACAGAACCAATCGTTTCGTTTCGATAAATAAAATTCGCCGTTTCGCGAAGAACTCATTTTCTTCAGGCGCGTAATAAAAGGAGATCGTTATGTCAGCGTCAAGAATAAACGATCGCAAATTGAATTACGATACAACGTTCGCGACGATGAGTTACGAAGGCGTTTGCTTGCTAACATTTAGTTTACCGAGACGGAAAAGGAACAATAAATTTTCCTATTCCGGGAACAAGTTTCGAGTTAATTGAATTTCATGAAAGGGACCGCGGGACTCGCACCTTCGCGAGATTCTCGTAGATCGCTCCCTAGCTTCCTTTTCCTTATACGTTCATAACGAAAACCAATTACGACGACTAATTAACCGAATGAAACGGAATCGAAGTCGATCGATGCGCTGTTTGTCTACCTGGTCTCGCAAAGCAAACGTTTGTTTTTCTCATCGCGGTATTCCTAGAAGCGTGCAACCTGTCTCGGAAGAGTTACGGCGGAAAAATGGAGATGGTCGAGCGGTCGAAAAATCCGCGCGCGCAGACGTGCATCCTCGTCGTTATTCCTCGACACAATAGGCTCAGAAAGAAAAAGAAAAAACCCGACAAAAAGAAGATAAGTGAACGATGTCCGGCTAAATCGGCACATTGGCCGAGCCCCGTGAAGCGAGAACAATTTGGTTCGAAGCTCGAGAAGCTGCTCGCGGATGAAAGTTCCAGTCTGCTGCGTCCTCATCTTATAACGTTAGAGACTGCGCCGCGGCTGCAATTGCGATCTATGCACCGGAAGTTTCGCGTAATGAGCGCCGGCTTTAAGGGAACGACGCGTAGCGTTAATACAGCGTGGACCAAAAGCGTCGTACCTCTTTCTTTTAAAAAACCACTGCCTCCACCCCGTCTATCGCGAATTTCTCCACGGAGAAACGTCTTCCAATTCCTCTTTCGCGCAAATATTCCCTAATCCGTGTCATTCGTTTAATTTTTCCGTCAATTTCTATCGCCTCCTCGGTTCCGTCTCTAAAAAAACGACACCTAAAGGATCTCGCACCGATGTGCCTCGAAGAGTCAACAGATGAGTAAATGGTAAACGAACAAATATTCCAAGGATGTTTCGATTCCAAGCTGTCGCTGAACTGTGTCGCCAATTGTCGAGTCGTATCGGTTTCGTCAATTTTCATTGCGGTCTGTCGAGGCGACGGCCAAAGAGTAAATTGCAAGGCGTCGAAGGGGAAATTCGCGCGAAGGGTGGGCGAATCCGCGAGCCTCGCGCAGACTTCGGGTTTGCTGCGGTTTTTTGACCGCAGAGCGAGCGGCGAAGGCGCCGCAAATCGTGCCGAACTGTCTGCTCTGTTATTAGTCGCCCGGAGCGGCATCGCGGTCTCGTTTGCGGCACAATAAGGGGGATAAAGGGGAGGAGAAAGGGAGGAAAAAAGCAGGAGAGGAGGCGCGAGCTCGACGCGGATGTCTCCCGATGCTCGAAAACCCCGTGCGTGTCTGCCGGTGCGGAGACGGCGATAATTTTTCCGGCGGACAGTTACGACTGACGAAACACGTCGCGAACCGAACGAACCATCGGGGACAATGGCACCCTATGGTATCCGCGAGCGCATTCATGGTGCAACGTCACCCACACTCCCGCAAACTTCTCCTCCCCTGGCAAATCCGGCTATCCCCCGTCCCGATTTTTATCTCCGAAGCCGCGCCGGAATGAACTCTTAAGGCCCGGCTGGGAACGGCGTTTAAAAGCTCTTTAAGCGGATAAGTTACACGCCTTCTCTTATTACGTGCAAACGTAACGCGCGACGCGAGCGGAATGTGGATGAAAGAGCGTTCCGGCGAACGTTGCGCGGGCAATAATTATTAAATAACATAACGTAATAACGTTAGTTAGTTAGCGAAACGGGTTTTTATCCCGGCGTGTTGCAATCTCATCCGAGAAAACTGGCCCCGCACGGTGTCGTAATGGGTTGCATGCTCCCAGCAATTTATGCGAATCGATTAACTTCCATCCGCGATAAAAATTCATGAGCTGACACCTCTTATAAATCGTTCGTACAAAGTTGCCAGCGTGTTACGACAATTTGTCCGCGTATCTCCGCCCGTCGCCCGGCCAATATTCATAAAGATAAAGCCAACGATGTAACTAAACGCATGCCCCGCTCCCACCTCCGACATCCAATTTACCAAACGGAGCAAATCCTCTCGCGCAAATCTTCCCTGCCTATTAACACCGCTTCGTACCAATTGAGCCATCCGTACAAGCTCGCGGCAGCGCGTTCGAACGCGCGTAATCCGCTTCTTCTCTCGGACAAGCGTATCCTCGAGTACTACTCGCACCTAAGTCTACGCGTACTTGTCACCCCTGACTGTCTTCCGATCGCTCACGTACGAGCGGAATGAAATATCCGTTCCTTCCACGTATGCGTTCGCTTCCGCTTGGAAAATACTCATGCACAGGGATCGGACGCGGGCACGGTGAGAAAAAAGAGACGCAAAAGGTGGAGGAAGGAGACCGCGCTCTTCTACATCGGGGAACGTCGGATCAAGGCACCAGTAGTCGGTAGAGGAGGCAGCCGGCCGCGAGGAGTTCGACCCGGTAGAAAGCGGCGCGTACAACGCGGCGTGCACCGCCGCGACGCTGGAACGTGGTGCGCGAGGACGCGGCGGCGAGAAGAAGGAGGAAAGCTGCGGCGAAGAAGGAAAGAGCCGCGACGAGAAAAGCCTGACGCGCGCGCGCGCGCGAGCGAGAGCGGGTCGCGCGGAACAGAGACCAGGCTACTCTGCCGGTCGATTCCGAAAGAGGAACCGAGAAGAACACGGCTTCGAGCAACAGGTTGCACCGAGAGTGCCAACCCCGGCCGGGGATGCGACCCCGGAGAAATTCCACGCTGATAGCCGCGATACAAGCGTTGCGATGCGTCCTACGAAATTAGCAAACACGACGGTGAGGACCCGATCAGACCCCCGTGCCAATGACGAACGACGCGCGATCGCTTCCGCCCGATTATCGCGCCACGTGCTCCTCGACGAGGCGTCGCTCTGTCACCGTCGACGCTGCAAACACGGAATTGCCACGCTTCAGGTGCAAAGCTTGCAATCGAGCCGGGTAAACGAGGCAAGGGCGAAGCGGTGGACGCGTGTTTTTGCCTAGACCTATCTTAATAGAGAATCGCATAGCGTGAATATCTTCGCGGTAATAAATTCCCTAGACCGTCTGGCGCTTTATCGAGGGAACATTTTCGGCCGATTTTCGGAATACGTTGATTTTTTCCCCCTTCGTTCGCTGGTGTATAGAGATTTTTGCCGGAGCTATTTAACGAACAGCGTTCCGAATAATTCAACCTCGATTGCGATCAGAATTTCAGCAACGTAAATGGTTTCGACCCGACAGACAGAACGTCTGGCTGGCCGGCTCGGATCGTGGCGCGTCGCCACGTGAATCATATTTAATGCAACAACGGCGGCGAGCATCAGAAGCGACCGTAAAACTCGCTGCACCACGGTGGCCAGCAACGAATCGCGGATTTTTTGCCTGCCTTCGGTAGAACACGCGGCGCGAGTGATTCTCCATGGCCGTCGGCCGGCTCGTTCCCGATCGGTGATCCCTCGATAAACCGCCGACCAAACAGCGAAACTGCAGCTTCGACAACATTCTTCGCGTAGCTCCGTCTTCGGCTTAATATTCCTTTAATCGCGAGAAGGTCGTGTTTGCGGTCAGGGTCGTAGTCCGCGCAGACTTTGTCTTCCCGCGGCTTCCTCGCTTCCATGCTTCTTCTCACGCGCATCTCTCCGGTTGCAAGGTTACTCCTCGACTTTAAACGAATCCTCGGCGAAAAATCTCCGATCGATTTTCTCAATCCCGACCGAGAGACTTTGCATACCTCGACGATCTCTCTGTTCGTTGAAAGGTCGGAGCTATCCAATTTGCGAGCCCATCGGATTCGTCTCGGACTAATCCTCGGGAGCTTGCCAGATGAAAGTCATCCAAACAGAACCAGCCTTTCTCTCTTCCACGAAGCTCATCGCCGCGTGCATTTCCCTTTTCTCTCCCATCCTCCGTCTCTCTTTTCTTTCTTCCGTTCCCCTCTAACCGCGAGGCTAGAGGGTCGCATCCCTATCGCGCCGTTTCATCGAAGCAAAGGATGAACAGTCTCTGTGCACGCTCATACGCGTTGTTCTTTTGCCGTGTGGCATCATCATCCTAGCCACGGAAGAATCCGTGCACACATATAGAAGGTTGCCGAGGAACCAGCCACCATTTTCTCCCCGCTTTCATCCCGGCCTCTTTTGCTCCCTTTGCCAGACATCTCGCGGCTCTCGTAATTACCATCATCAAACAATGCAGCGGCGAATCGTTACGTTGCAACAGGGAATACTCGGTGTTTCCTGCTGTTCCTCGGCGATGCTGGCGCAACGCCCTGGACAATGCCGGATCTAAGGAGACATTCCATAGTGGACCACCGCAGAAGCCGCGGATGGATCGCGGTCATGTACGATGCTCTTTGATCGGTCCGTATGATAATTCACAAACGGACAGACGAGATTCGCGTCAAAGGACGCTTCTGGGTGTCCGTGGGAAATCACGATGGTCCGGCAAGGGCCATGCACACGCGCGGCTATCCCGTGTAAATCCCTTTGCCAGGGAATCTCGTTCCGTTTCGTGAACCGCGCGAAGGTCGAAGGTATCGTCTCGATAATTTTTTTACGCGAGATTAACACTCGAACCAGCTGGTTAAAGCGGCCGGACGTACTGCGGAATTCATAACGCTGAATATCTTCCCGACGTGATATATTGGAGCCTGATAACGAATTCGATTGCGTCGGTAGATTAAAGCATGGCGGAAGATTTAAAAGCAACGTAGCGCTACGTATCAACCACTCGGCCATTTATCTCATCGAGCATCGCGTTAAATTTCCAGAAAAAGACTGGAGGCTGTTCGTCGGACCAGTATATTCTAATCAGTGGATGAAGAAGGAGGGATAGAACGCGCGAGGAGGAACAGTGTAAACTGTTCTCCAGTCGCGTGGTGAAATATTCTTATCGTATAAACGAGGATGGAAGGTTATGGAGGAGGTGGTGGCGCATGAATCACGGCAACCGCGGGAATAATTCACCGAACGGTTAATTCACCGGCGAAACGTACCGTGGAAAAGTTTCCACGTCGAAAGAAAAACGTGAAAACCGGCCGAGAAGTTCGACTAGCAACGGAGAAGTTGCAACTCGGAGCAATCTCGCATGAGTCAAGTTTAGAGGCAACGCGGATCCTCGCAGTGCCATATTTCGCGAGATCACAGGTTCCATTCCGAGCCGTTTATCGGCCAAGTACCAATCGTGCGTGAAATAATTAGTAGATAATTTCGATTCGTTGTTGTTCGGACGAAAATTTGAGAACAAATCGCATGATCGTCGGTCTCGAACGTTTCTTTCCGAAGACAGTCGGACTGACGGAAGGTTCGCGAGCGAAATGCAACGCGGCTATCGCAAGTACGTTGACTTCGTTACCCGTAACAGCACGATTCAATTAGTTTCAACGATCATCCGGTCAAATCTTCCGAGAATTAATTACCGCTCTGGTCGGGTTTGACATTGAAAGAACGGATGACCAGAGGCTGACCAACGCGGAGTAAATCTTCTTAATTAAATCTCGCAAGAAATATCCCGAACCGTGGTCTATTCGTTCCGAGCTGTACGTAGAAAATTCTGATCGTCGGATTTCTAATTTTTCGACTCGACGCGGAGCGAAGGTCTGCGTCGTTTAAAGGAATTTTTCCAGCAGGCTGGCACCGATCGCGATCGTAAATTTCGGATTATCTGAGAACAGCAGCTCGCGAGTGGAGAGCTAACGAGACAGAAAGAAGGTTTCACGACACCGCCGGCTTTCTCTGCTCGGTCTTATCGGCTTCGCGTCAGCTTGTATAAAGCGGGCAAAATATTTAAGCGCGAAGTCAGCCTCGAACTTTTCCAGACGACATCCCCCGAAAGACACGGACCAGTTGCGCCAGTTCTCTGCCACCGACTTTTCGAGACGCGGCGCAACGCACGAAATCGAACGGAAGGCTACCGAGGGGCGGGAGAAAAGGGGGAGAAAAAGAGGAAAAAGACTAGGGAGAGAGAAAGAAAGAGAGAGAAAAAAAGGGGAAAAAGGGGAAAAAGAAGAGAAGAAAGATGGAAGGTAAAAAAGAGAAGTACGCAACCCTCGTCGAGAGGGCAAGAACCAGACGAGCGCGATCGAAAGGGCCATTGTTACCAGGAATCGGGGACAGGATATTACTCGTTAGTTGCAATTCGAACTTTTTATTACGACATTGTTCTTCTCCCCCTACCCCGTGTCTTCCCGTGTTATCGAAGCCTGAATCGGAATATTAAAATGTGCCGCGCGTTAATAAGCAGCCACGGAATTCTGTAATTGCACTCGTTACGACTGCACAACAGCGAGGCTTCGTTGGAAAGTAATTAACCGAATTGTTCGAATGGTCGAGCAGAATTATGAAACTTCCGCGACGTATATATACACGGCGGGGCTTGCATATGCATTTGTCGCGTTAATTACGTAGTCAGTTTGACGAGACGTCGTTGGCCGACGTAGAAAATTATCCAGCGCCGGGTCCTAGCCCCGGCACTCCTAACTTTCCATCCATCCGATTAATATTCCATCGGTCTATCGGCGCTTCCACTATGCTCCAGTTACTCCCGGTATTCCGGTAACATCTCGGAAGTAGAAAATTGTGACAGCGGGACTCGATATCCCTGACAGATTAATGCTGCAGACGTGCCGGTAGACGTTCAAGGACAGACGAAAATACCGAATGCAATCCCGTTTCCCACAGTCGATATCAATCCAGTTCTATAAATAATGCAGCTCGGTCCATTCGGTTCATAAATAATGGAATCCTTACCGGGGCTATTCTTACCGTATAGACAGCAATCGGCTGACCGTTCGAGGGCTCGAGGATGCAACGAGCCGCCATTATTCCACGTAGAAGAGCAACACGCGCTGATCCCGACGGATACCCAAACCTCTCCGATGTATCTTTAACGAGCCCGCGGCGCTCTAATTTATTCGGCTTGCGGCCGCGACGCGAATTTAATCCCTGCCGGGATGAAAAATTCCGCGCCGATGCTCGGAATTCGAAGAAGGCTTCCGGTTCGTTGAGTCCCCGTTCCGCGATTCCCGCGCGAATTTCGCCGAATGGCACACGCTCCGAAACCGTTCGGAGATATCGCGATGCGCGCGGCTCGACAAAGCGTTTCAACTTTGTTCCTCGCGTAATGGTTTCGCAAACAGTTTTACCCGACTGAAAAAACATCGAGTATTACGTCTGAGGATACATACGTCGATCCTCTGTACCGGAAATTGCGGGCGCAAACGATTATCGAGTCGACCGGCGTTACCCACCGACGCTATGTGCACGGATCGTCGGCTAACCCGACTAACCTTCGAGCAAATGAAAATATTCCCTGTATTCCTAATAATTCCCTCTCTGCTCCAATCCGCGCCTGAAACTCCGAACCCGGCTAATTTCACGGTTGACCCATTCCCGGGGATAAAATATCTATAAATCCCGGCTTGAAAGCTTCGCGGAAAAATTAACCCGCTAAGCGGGAAATCGGACTGAAACGGGTTAGTGGAAGTTCCAGGTTGAAAACGCAAGTTTGCGCTGGATATGGTGGTAAACGTTGCGAGACATTCGAACGTCGGTGACCTTTCGCCTTTGCTATTTAATAGCGGTGTTCCTTCGCGACTTCTTCACGAGCGTGACGGTATTCCCAGGGCGGCGTAAATTTAAAGTCGCACGCGCGGCCGGAAAGGTCGCGGCGGAAAGTCCAGGGCCCGTCCTTTTCCCTCGACCTTTCCTATTCCGCGAAAAAGCCTGGTATCGGGACTGGGATGGGCGTTCCGTACGAACACATGTGCGCCCGGCGAAAGTTTAGCGTCGACCGTTGACCTGGCTTTCCGAATTATTCAGCAAGATCCCGACGACCCTGGTGCCGACGACCGGCCTCCAGAGATATCGTTGTTGTCCCGTGAACGGCGCAACTTGCGTCTCCAGTTCGGAAACGCGAGATGCTTAATTCACGAAACGCTGCTCTTTGTCACATGTCGAGTTCTCGTCCGACCGCCGGAGTCTGTGTCTCGTAACTTGGTTAGGTCGTTTCCAAACCCGATTCGCGCGGTCTCCGCCGCTGATAAAGATGTATCGCATTCCGAAAGGTACTCGGGTTTATTTCGGAGCCGGAATATCCATCCGCGATGAAGAGCAGTCGCTGTTATGGTGTTTCGAGTTGGAACGGATGTATAAAGTCGCGCGATGGCCTGTTGGGGAAACGGAGCAGCTGGAAATTGGTCATTTGTCTCGTATTCGCGGGTCTTTCCAGAAAAGACCTCGAAACGACGCGGATTCCGTCTATCTTTATAGAGAATAAAAATTGGAAAAGAAATGGGTAATTTTTCGACCGCGTGTCCCGAGATGGAGAATGATAGGAGATAGCTGAAGTCGACATCCTTCCGAATTCAACTTGCCATTTACTCGAAGCTACTACGAAATAAGAAGCTAAGACCGCGGTATCTAGACACGACGTATAGAATTTACAGCCGAGCGTTGCGGTTAATACTCGCGACGAATATCGTAGCATAATGCTGCAGGATATTATAAAACGCGAAGGCCAAGGGTTCGCAATTACGCGCGAGCGTAATAACACATTGTTACGAAACATTTGCTTAATCTTCGAGCGGCGGAGGGGAAACTTGCCGGGGAAATTTCAGGCGACCGATTTTTGCCTCGCTCCACGCAAGGCGTCAATTGACGGGACATTTTTGCGGGTTTCGACGATCCTCAAAATCGCCCTGTCATTTCGATCACACTTTACCGGGAAAGATGAATTACGGTAATGAATACCCGACGTACGTTTCGTCCACAGTGGAATATAGGTGGCAATTAGAGGCAGCTCGCGCAAGCAGGCCGCCTGCTAAAGGGACGTTTAGTCGGCTGCATCAAAGAAACGCGCAGTCCCTCTTATTAATTCATGCTAATCGCCTACCCTCTAAAAGCGGTTCTCAATCATTCGGCGAACTTGCCGGCACTAATCCGGCTGGAAACCAGGCGAAACACCTTCCGACACCCGCGCAGGCATGTTTTATAAACCGATCATGCTCGTCGCGTCTATTCTCTTCCTCGAATCGCAAAGTTAACATCACCCCGGAGCAGAAACATCTTCCCCGGCCACTCCAAATAATCGAAGCTACTCCGCTCGGAAGCTCGACGACGCGTTCGCTCGGCTCGGCTCGGCAAAGGCCGACGTATTCTTCGCGGCTGCAGAGATCAAAGCTACTATTTCGATAGCACCGTTCCGTGAGTAAAGGTTCAACGCACGGAAAACAGTAATTTCACTTCGGCAAACAACAAGCTGCCCCGGCTACGATAAATAAACGGTAATACTTTCGAGCCCGTCCCGAGAGCGACCGGGAAGAAGGAGGAGAAGGTGGATGCGTGCGCGGAACGAGATCCTGTAGGGGCTGCTCCCGCGCGTATTAACTTATGGAACAGAAATAACAGCTTTCCCCATGGGAGCCAAAATAACCCGGCGAAACACGGGATTGTCCGCAACTTACAGGCCTCGTTACTCGAGAGGCTGCTTCCCGACTTGGGAATTCCGGGTCGGCGCATACTCGCCGCGAGTCCATTCGTTTCCCGAGCTCGCTGCTATTTATTTCGACGGCCGATTCCGGGTGACAAGCCTCCGCGAGTGGCACACCACGCGAGCAAGCAGAGACCGGTAGACGAAGAGAGGACGGCAAAGACGAGGCAGCCTCGTCTGTCGCTGCAGGCGCGATTAACCTTGACAGACATCGTTTCCTCCGGGCGGAGGGACACGGCAGAAACGCGGCCTCTGCTAATCGTTTTAAATGACTCCGAATCGGTTCTCACATACGCGTTCAGCTTCTTCAATTTGTCGCGTGATCCTCAAAGGCCGGCAAGAATCGACGTACTTACGCGTTGCATTTCGTCCTTAGCAAGAATCGAATTTCCCGACACGTAAATTCCCTAGTCTTCGAATAACCGAATTACGCGAGTTCTGAAATTCCGAGGCTATCGAATTCCTTAACTCAGGACCAGGTTGAGACTGCTGTTATTCCTCGCTTTCATACGATGCCTGAATTGTTAACAAAGGTGCAATTAGACGGAGCCTCGATTCGGACGAAATCGAGATAAGGCGAAGAGGAGGACGAAGATCGAAGTAATAGCTTGTTAAAAGTTTTTACGAGTTCTACAACGAGTGTTAATTACAGTTGGTATCGAGGCCCACAGCTTCCAAAGGGTTTCCCCTCAGCTTCGGCCTGGATTTTATTTTATTTCGTTAGAGAGAACAGCGGTCTGGCCGGGAGCAAGCACCGTCCGAACACGGCTCGCCGGAATATCACGGAAGAAAATGATTCCTCGGCCTTGCCAGCGATATATTCGTGTCATAAAGGGTACAAATGGAACTCGTACAGGGAGACAGACCGATGATCCGAGTCGGGGCAGAAATTTCTTCCTCGGATTCCCGAACGTGCCTGATTGATGACGCTGTTAACGTGTATTAATGATACGGCCTATTTGCCAGAAAAATCCCCCCGTCGAACACCGAAACGCCAGCCTACGATTAAATAAACATCGGATTGCACGTGGACGAGTAATCCCTCTGAACGAAACGAAGTACGGCGATATTTTCACGCGACTGTAATAACTCTAATAAAGCGGCGAGTTAAGCTTCGCGAGAATTCATAAATTTCACGCGTCCGTTGTTATTCGCGGACTTATCCGTAATCGATGTTTACAATTATAACAAATTGCCGATGACCAGACGCTAATAAACATATTCGTTTCGTTATTACAATTCGCGAGGGCGATCGCTGCTTATCTACCAGATATATTATCTTTAAACCCGTCGTTAAGCAAATGCTCCATCGTCGAGGCACGAAAATTCTAATACGAGGCAGGTTAACGATCCTACGTGCGAAGAACGAGTCGAGATAAAGAGGTAACACCTTTTCGTTTAAAAACTCGTTTAAAGGTTCTTTAGACACGTGCGTGATAGTCGCAACTTTCGATTTACAACGATTCCGTTTCCTGTTATTGCCGTCGACTCGTTTCCACGATATCTCAATGTATTATCATTTCCCTTCGTTCTATATTTAATTTCATCGGTTTCTCGAATAGGGAGAAGATCGGCGCTTTTGAATACGAATAATACGATCGTTCATTTCCCATTCGCGCGTAATTAATAGTGCAAATCGACAGTAAGAACGATATCAGCAATGACAAAACGCTGATAATAGCATCGCCTATGAACACGCACTGAAACCAAGCTCCGATAAGTCGAAACTCGCAATTGATACACGAGCAGCGTCCGATTTTCGACCTCGTTTTCCACCCATACAAAACTTGAAACCAAAAGAAATTCCACTTTTTAAAATCTATTTTTCAATCCTCGTACATCCCGCGTACAAATGGTTTCCTCGAACAGTGACTCAAATTCGCGAGTACCTTCGAGTGTAAAAATCACCGCGAATCCTATCCCGAAATTACCGTTTCATTTATTCACGGTCAATTATCGCGTCCGAGGTACTAACCAGAGACGAACGGCGAAGCTGAATTGAACTTTAGCAACGACCCGCGCGAGGACTCGCGATTCCGCTCTGGAAACCGCTCGCGCGATAAGGCACGCTTCGAATTAATCGCGTCCCGTTGTCGCACCCTTCTTTCGTCCTCTCCTATTTTTCACCCTCTCCCCGTGTGTCCTCCGCCTCTGTTCATTGCGCGTCCGCAAGCTCCGACGCTTAATCCCGCGTTCGCCGCGAGCGTGACCCGGGCTGAATTTTAAATCTGACGTATTACACGCGTAGCCGGTGTACGGAGTCGGAAGGACATCTACATAGAGGCAGGGAATTAGCATAAGCCATTGTCCTGCCAACGTCTCGACCAGGAGAATGGTATCTGAAAGCTCTACCAGCTACAATAACCCTTTATACAGCGCAGGTGTAGTACTGTTATAACCGTAAATCGCAGGAAAACGTATCGCGAGCGCTTTCGCGATTCTGTTCCGCCAGCCAGCCGAATTACGATTTGCCAATTAACCGATTATTATCGCCCGGGCCAGATATTACCGGCTCTCAATTATGCCTGGGGATGTCTTGATAA
Organism: Euglossa dilemma; assembly: GCA_002201625.1. Taxonomy (NCBI): domain Eukaryota; kingdom Metazoa; phylum Arthropoda; class Insecta; order Hymenoptera; family Apidae; genus Euglossa; species Euglossa dilemma. The sequence goes on along the minus strand of NIJG01000015.1, from coordinate 1,432,116 downwards.
TACGGGCTAAGCGCGATAATCGTTCCCTCTCCTCTTTGTGCGTGCCGAAATTGATTTAAACAGTCGCTTAATCGAATGTCGCGTATCGATCGTTATTGCAGAGAGAATTGGTCGATCGGGATTGTGCTGTGATTGTTGTAAAACGAGTGATTTTTGAGTATTTTTGAGTTACAGCTACGTTTGTTCCGCACGTTAGCCTTTGCTCGTTAAGGAACTTCGAAGAACGTAGAAAAATGTAGAACTGACTTTGAGTATCGTTATTGACATCGCGTGTATCAGATGATGGGAATTTTTCCACGATCTTAATTACTTCTATCGAGTAGATACTGGTAAGATCATCGCTAGAACCTTCTCTGAACTGGCTCGAGATGATTTCGTATCACGCGTTTTGACGGAAAAGTCGCACCGCGTACCAGGAATTTGCCAACGAGTCGTGATACGCTTTCTTTCGCTGAGAGAAGAGAGGAAAAAAGCGGTGCTACCGAGAAACGTGATTCACTCCGTCTCATCCGGGGATTTCAACTCTGTAACTAGGGTTCTAGGAAGAAGAAAGAAGCACACGAGGCGGACCAAATTTCCTCATATGACGTTAACAAGTCACTAGGCCAAAATGGTACGTGGAATGACTCACGAGAGAGATAGCGAAAGTGCAACGGATGCACTTTCCTCGTTAACGCGTTCCGAGGCAGAAATAAAAGTTCGACGAACGAAAATATTTCGCTGTATGTGTTAGAGCAAAGTAGACGCGGAGGATCGAGCTACCAGGAATTGAACAAGAGTGTTATTTTTTTCCTAATTAAGACTCGCGTTACCGATGTCGGTAAAGAATTACGCAGATAACCAACTTGGAGGATTTTTAGATCCGTATCTTATAATTGTGATATTTACGCAATTATCGTTACGTTGCACAACGACCTCTAATATTTACTCTATATACAGGATACCTCGCTTAGCACTAGTTGCATGAATGTCTCGTTTATTATCGATGACAGGAAAAAACGTGGAAGGAAAATATTATTTCGCTCGAAGGGACAAATACGGCGACGAACAAATTCTTCTCAAGCCCGGACTCTTCCAGACCTCCGAGTCATCAGTATTTTTTTAAACGGGAATACACGCTTCGATTCATAATGTCGCGATAATATTCGCGGGATCTTGAGCGTGACAATTTCAGATACAAATAGAAAAATAAAAATTGACACTGACGAAAAGATATTTATTTCATCGAATAAAATACTCCCTTTTCATGCGAAAGAAATACAAAATTTTATACGAAAATTAAGCTACGAAGCTTACTTTATTTATAGGTCAAATATATTATAAATTTCTCTTCGTGGTTCTAAATAGAAACCACGACGATTATAATAACGATAAAATTAGAAGGAAAAACGAGCGAAAGAGAGTAGATTCGTCTGGGATGCCGGAGTCGACGGTTAAATATTCCAGCATGTCTCGGTCGTGTAACGTGTTAATCGAACACGACCAGCTTTCTTTATCTCCGTACGAAGAAGAGAAATTATCTGCGTACGGGGAAAAGAGGAGACAAAGAGGGAAAAAAGGAGGAATCGTACGGCAGATGACGCAACACACGAGCGACGCTGGAGTGTTTTGACAAATGACGAGCAGCACTCGGGGAGAGGCGCGCACATGTCCCCGGTGCGCGTCTCGAGCAACTCGCCAGAGGGTCTTACCCTCTCTTGGCATATGCGAATTGTGTGTCAGGAGGATCGTAAAAATCCGAGAGCCGCCGGGGACCGTAGGATTTTTCGGTGAATTTTCACACGAGGAGGTCCCGGCCACCGGCTCGCCCGTTCAATTAAGTTCCAACGCCGGAAACACGTGAACCTACTTTACGCTTTTAAAATCCTGCCTTATTCGGCGGAAAACGGCGAGGAAAACCGCTTTAACGCTTTCAACGACCGTCGATGCTCGATTAATTGAAACTCCATCGAGCTGAGTTTCCCCTGCGCTTCCCAAATTGCCCCGTGTATTTTATTCCGACGGATTAGAGGCCGGGGACTTTTCGAAAGACTCGCATGATCGAGGAAATGTACGATAGAGCTAGAGAAATTTCGTACCGCTTGCGTTGCGACTGAAATAACCTCGCAACAATATCGCGAATAGCACGAGACAATTAGTCCAATTTTCGCGATAACGGGACCCTGACATAGCAACAACACGCGTGCTAAGTATTCGACTCGTCGGGTCGATCGCCTCTCGGAGGAATAAAATTATAGCTTTCGGGTAAGTAACCGAGGGATTATTTCGAGCAGAGTGTTCCCGATGGAAGCTCTCGAAATCGGAATGCGAATGCGATCCTAAATCCCGCTATGAGTCATCGAATGCCTCCTATCTTGCTCGAGGTTTGAACTATTTCCTAATTTATCCCGATTAGCGTGACCCCGAGGCAAGGAAGGTTCCTAATCCGAGCGAATCAACGAGAAATTTAAATTTCCCTCTCTCGAGCGCGCTTTCCTGCGTCCTCTTCTTGCCCGATGGGCCGCAACTCGCGGGACGGAAGAACCGAGCGGAGGGAAGGCGATCGGCGAGGTCGAAAAACCGGCGAAAGAAGCGAGCAAAAGCGGAGCGGCCTCCTCGTAATTATGTCACAATTGTACGCGGCGCGCGTATGTGGCGTAACACTCGGATAAGCGGAGTAATGAGCCCGATAAAAATGCGTGGAGCGGCTATTTTTAGAGTTTTTACGAGTTTCGCCGCTAATACAGCATCGAACCCCGGTCAGCAGATCCACGACTATCTATTGAACATCCATATAACTCGATCGAAAAGTACAAACCTGAATAAAAATTTAAATAAAAATTCTAGTAACCAATAAACGCTAATCAAGGGCCGATAATTCTCTAAATTTTGACTTCGATGATTCCCAAAAATTCATATGATGAATCTAAAAGGGACTGGATCGTTGTAAGTTTCAACTGTCCATGCATCGATGTTAGAGTTCTCGGAGTTGCCAGGACCGGGAGATTCGAAAGGAGAAGCGAAGAAAATAAATAGAATATGTATAACCACTAACCACGTGCTCCTGATGGCCGTCATTCCCGCTGAAGATCGGCCGGGACCACGGCCGGGAAACCGGAAAACCCCTCTCGACACTGGTATGTGAGCCGAAGGAACGACAACGCGCACCACCTCCGCGGACGGGAGTCGGCCACTGACTGAACGTGACTCTGATTCTCTGGAACCGGGAGGAGGCTGCGTCGACCGGTCAGGGACCACGAGCCTGCGGCCTTCTGACACTCAAGTCACCGTCAATTTCTCCCCCTTCTCTCTCTCTCTCTCTCCCTCTCTTTCCCTCTCTCCCAGCCTCCCTCTCTTTCTCTTTCACCGGCTGTTGCCTTTCGTTTACACTTTTCTCCTTTTTTTTTTCTCTCGATAAACAGACGGCCCTTTTTACACCGAGCGGGAGAATTTGATTCTTCAGGCACGGTTTGCTTGCTCACTTGCCTCCTTTCTTTGCTTTCTTTGCTTTCCTCTTTTCTTCCTCGGCTGGTTACCGGTGTAGATCAGGATCGGGGAACGAGAAGCTATGGCTTATCGGTTCGGATTGCCACTGCTATCTTCGAGATCGCGGCGCGATAGATGTTCCAACGCGTAATTGGACGTGCTCGGCTGTTTCAGTTTGACCATCTCGTTAGACGGTTTTTGCTAATCATTTGATAAATATGCTCACGAAATGGGAGAGAAACGAGCTGTTACAACAGACGGACACCTTCGAGGTTGCCTCGTCTGCGTGCACGATAAACAGTGAGATTATTGCATTTGGAGAACCTTTTATTCAGCGAGTATCTAAAAATTCTTCCCATTTTACCTACCGATTCCGTATCGACAAAATTCTCTTTTTAAATGGTGTTTCGCTGCGATTCGCGAAAGTTAGCGAATCGGTAAGAAAAACAGAGTTGTAGCAAGCGCGGAAGAGATCCGCGGGAAAGCGACGCGACGCGCTTCTGACCCAGTGTGGAGTCGTTCAAGGGCGGGTGGACAGGAAGAGCAATGGGTTCTGGAAATTCATTCAGCGGCTCATTCACTCGGCTCGGCAACGTCTTAATGAAAAGTGAGCAGGCGATTTACGAGCGATCGTTCGATGCGCGCGTAGAAACGGCCGATGAATAATGGAACGCGCGGTCTCTGGATGGCCCCTTAATAGTAACCAACGACACGATTCCAGCGCGATGGAATACGCGATGTATCCCCGCCAGGGACAGCGAGGCGGGCCGTGAACTGGACGAAAGAGACTAATTAAATCTCCAAGGGCAGGTTATTTCGTTGCCGGAGATGGTCGGTGCGATCCTCGGTCGGGCCAAGGCTCTCTCGATCGACGAACGCAGGGAAAGCTTGGCGAAAGAAGCTCGGGGACAAGAAAGTTGCAGCGATAAGATTTAATAGGTAAGGGACCGGCGGTAAATCGTTTTAACAACTACGAGCCAGGGACCAATTGTTCCTGCAGGGATCCTTTGCCAGCTTTAGCCCGGTTACCTCGAGGTGTTCCTCCACCGTGGGCAACTCGATCTCGCGCTTTCCAAGTAACTGCTTTAACTCGGCCTTCTCTTAACCCGACGAGCTTCGCCCAACGATCGATAACGAGCGATCTACCTCCGCCGACGATTTTCCCGATATCCTACGCTTCTCAACCAATTCCTCGTTTTACTGGAGACACTAGCGAACGACACGTCGACTGTCAGACTTACGTGCGTACACCGGGATCAACGTTAGAATCCAAATTTCCACTCTGTCACGGATACACACTCCGATCGTGTAGATCATACGCGAAACTAGAGAGATTCGAGGATCTATCGAACATTCTTCGTTCGCCAGAGTCTCCAAACGGATAATTCGGGAAAAAAACCAACGTAATCGATCCATTAGGACTAACCGTGTGCATCGACGGCGCATCGTGACGGATGACAGTGGCCCGGCCCGGCGGGAATCCTCGTCGTGAAGCTTCCTCTCTATCCCGTGTGATTCGCGCTGACGTGAGACCGGCACCAAGTCGAGTCCTCGCGAAAGGACGCGCGCGTGCAACTCACGAGAGAAAACTGACCGAAAGAAGCGCGGTACACCAAGAGAGAACCTAACCCCCGATACCGAGCTGCTTTCGGTTCGTCGAGAGGGAAAGAGGGAGAGGAACGGACTCGAGAGAGTGAGGAGAGACGAACGGAGAGAGAAGAGAGAGAGAGAGAAGCGAGAGAGAAAGTGGCAGAAGACAGTGGCAGAGTGGAAGAGAGACGTAGAGGTGGTTGCGTGGCGGCGACGGGGGCAGAAGGGCCGAGGGGGGCGAAAAGCAGCGACAGGGTGGAGGACCGAAAGAGAGGAAGAGAGGAGCGGAGCGACGAGGGTGGGAGAGAGGTGGAGCTGGTGGGGACTTCTTACTCATTCATACTCAAACGCCCCCGCAAAATTGCAAGCACCGTGCTTCTTCTCCACGCTCCAACTGCTAGCCACGCTGCTCGATTAACGAATCCGTTGCACTCGGTTTCATCCTGCTCGGAAGATCCAGACGGCCGGTGACTTGCTACCAAAACGATCGGTCATCCAACGGATTTCTCCGGCTGTCTTCCATCCAGCTGCGATTTTCGGAGAGGAAGGGATTGACCAGCGTGAGAGATTCGACTCGGAGATTAGCTCTCGCGTCGTGTTCGAGTGAACTGAGGGTGGTTAGCCCGCAGGGTTCAGATTTGCCACGATTTTATCGGCTTAACCTTCGGAGCTGCTGCTTTCCCCCAAGACCACGGAGACGCGAGTACGATCGATTTGTGCACGTCGGATTGCAACGTGTTTGGAAAAAAACGGGGTTAGATCATCGATATTGCTTCGATAAGATAAACCGATTTATTTTTAAATCGAGCTGCCAGCATACTAGCGCGTAATAAAAATCTTTCGGAAGATTCTCTTATCTTCCACTCCAGATTTCTGTTTATTATCCTAACTCGAGTGCAGAACCTCTCAATATCGACGGTATATTTAACAATTGAAGTGAAGATACCGATTCGCGAATAAACGATCCTACGAGCTATACCGAATACGCTAACACGAGCATTTCGATGTTGTTCTTACCTCGATCGCCGTAGAACATTTTGTATATTTTTCATGGCTGCGACCAACGAGGTCATTCTTAACACATTGACGTATATATACGTCATCCGTGGTCTTTGCTGGGATCCAGATGATGCGATAATATGTCATATAAGACTTTCGTGTACCCCTCTCAAGATAAACTTCTTTCTTGCTACTGATTATTGCAACTGTATATACATTTCATACGTTAGAGCGATATGGTAGAAATGCCACACAAATTTAACAACACGTCTTATTTTATTTGGTAAGACGATTCTGCATCAGTAGATCGTACCTTTTTGTACTGTCTTGGCCATTGCAGGAGGATAGAAATCACATTTGCAATATTTCCGTAAAATATTTATGATTTACCAAATTCCTCAAAATGCTCTAAGAACGACAGCAATTTCTTCGAACCTAACGCGTTTTTTTCGAACCCGCGTAAACTGCGTTTCCAAGCGTCGCGACGCCATTGCGTTAAGCTGCAAAGAGCACGTGGGAAGTAATCAAAGAATGTAGCGATGACGGGGAAAAAAAATAATGAGCGCGTTAGTGTAACGTAATTAGAAACGTTGCCTGGCGAATGCTATCGGGCGTGAATTTCATTTCGAGCATCGTGCGCGACGTCGCGCAAAATTCGACGGACGCGATTACCGAACGAACGTTAACGTCCGTTTGTTAATTAATGCGCGCGGCATGGTCGTCGACGAACAATACGCGTCGAACGCGCCGATTCAATTTCGACAGGCCGGATTAACGCGTCCCCGACGACGGCCGACGCCGACGATCGACGCTCGATCGCGGCATCGACACGCGCCTTTTATTAATCACCGTCCGGGTTTTGTTAATTATCCCTCATTACCGGCACCCCGCGATCGAAATAATCGGAACACGCGTCGACGACAGTGGCGGCACTCTGGCTGTCGTTCAACCAGAAGATCGTAGATCGATATCGATTATCCAGGAATAACGAAATAACGATGTTTCATGGACAGTTACCCACGGTTGAAATTGTTAATACAGGAGCCAGTCGTTTATCAAATCGATCAACCTCCCGTGTCACGAACAAAAGGAATTCGCTTTAATTGAAAGAAATTCGTCGAACGCTTTGACGCTGAAATTTCGAAAAATTCGCACACGTGTTTTGTATTTGTTAGAAAAGTTACAGGTATATTTGAGATACGCAGTGTTTGTAATTGGCGCTATTTGTAATTGATATTTATCGACAATTATTATCTCATGCCTGTGGACATTTGTCGTTTGTTACGAATCGTTTGTAGCAATCGGCAAACGCGATAGCTTAATTATATTTATTGACAGTAATCGACTCGTCTTTTCAGCGGTTACGGACATACGAGATTTTGTTATTTAAATGTAGTTAACACGATGCGAATCTCGCTCGCCGTTCCAATTTATACGGGAAATTAATCAAGACTCGAAGAAGTACGAAATCTTGCCAAGAGGTGCGGAAAATTGTACGGAAATTAGCGAGCAATCTCGAAGAACTAATTCGCGTTGCTTCTTGGAAGCCATCGGTATTCGCTTATCGACGTCGACCAGTGTCCGTCAACATTTACCGAAAAGGTAAATATCATTTTGCTCAGTTTAGAGTATCAAGACATCATCTATGTCAGCCATATAAAACAAACGAAAATGAAAACGTCGGTTACATCTCTCACGCGTGAACATACCAAAGAAACTAGACGCAACCGAAATATATATTTATATATATATATTCGTCCAGCTTTCTAAATCTCTTTTTTCAGGGTATCCCAACGGGATGATCGATCTTCGATCGATAACAGTCGCATTTCCGTCACGTAAACGGGAATTTCTGCCAGCCGCCACCTGTTATATCGCTCGCGAAATTACTAGATCCGGTGGATTATTAGCGATTCGGCCGTCGAAAATTCGCCACGTGTCGCGGTCTGAACCCTTCGTTGACCGATCCCTCATTGACGAATTCGCCCGATGACAAATCGCGTCGCACGTGCGACTAACTGATAGCGCCGCGAGTTTCTGTAATCCTCGCGATCCCAAAGCCACCGGTGGCCGATTAGCGAACGCGATTGCGTTCAGTTAATTAGTGCGTCGCGATTGTCAGGCTGCAGTCAGGATTTCCCCTATATGCGAGATCCCGTTGCCCTATTGATTTTCCTTCGTCGCTCGGAATCGTAAATACGAAATGAACGCGAAATGAATGCGGGATAAGTGCGTGATAAATATGAAATAATAATTTCGAAGCAAATATGAAATCTCGCTCGCGAGTTTCGCAAACGCGCATATTTTATTTCGCTCGCAATTCCGCTTCCGTTGTTTAAACGCTTCCTCGACGATCAGCCTGAAAGATCTCTCGCTTGTCGAGGTTGTTAAACATCGCGTTACGTTTTCACGAGTAACATTTAGCAGAGGGAAAAGTACAAGAGCGATTGTGTTTCGCGTTGCGTAATCAGTGCGAAAAATCAAGGTGTTCCGTGAACTGTTAACGTTGCGAGGGACGATGATTATTTCTCCAAAACGTATCTCCGTCGCGGTGCTCGAGTCCGCGGGTGTTTAACACTAGATTTACAGGACAATTTGACGGGTGAGTTGCTCCAATTATACAATATTAATAAATTTAATCAATTTATATTGAGTTGGTTAATATCGTAATTGTTTTTAAACTAAACTCATGGTCTAACTTTTAAGAAAATACATAGTTTTCTTTACCCTTAAATCTGACGGGTCCCCATAAAGATAGGTATTCAAACACGTCCGTAAACCTAATGTTAAAAACGATTTGTCGTTAAACCGTATACACGTGGAAAGAGAAATTGGTCGTGTTCAAATAAATAGACATTCGTCCGAAGAAGGAAGCACTAAACAAACGCGATTTGGATCGTAAATTTTGCGTAAACGTTGGTAGCGTCGCTATTTATTTAAATAGCATAAATTTTCGTGAAGTTCTTCGCTCCGGCTTCAACGCTTCCACCTGTGAAATTTTTCCTCTATCCCGAATTAATCTCGTATCTTTCCACGAAATCGTGTAGATTCGATCACTTCGATCATCGCGTCTCTCGCGGGATATAACAAAAGTCTGCGATTAGGCTGACAAATGGAATAATTTAGGCAGAATCCGAGAATCGATTGCCTTGATGTCCACACGTCCAGCGAAAGTAATCTTAATCCTAATTCAATTTCGAGTATACGAATGATTAATGTCTAAACCTGTCAAACGACCGGCGAATGGAAACGAAGTAGAAGCTGGAAAAATTGGAATCGCGTGCCGGCTTCCAATATTGGAAGAAAAATCGCGAAGAACGAAGCTGGATGTTGGAAATTTCGATGAAACTTTTAGAAACGGTGATTTAGGCCACGGCCGGCACAGCGTCGAGATAATAGAGCACCGAATATCGTTACACCTAATTAACAAATTTTTTTATCAGCTCCGTTTCGAAACGAAATCTTCCACGAGATACCAGTTTCGCTTAGCAGCCTGGCCAGTTATCGCTCGGTTAGGTCACTTTTTCCGACGGCAGGACACGTGTCCTGTTACAGAGCAGCGAGGGATGGGCGTCAAAGGAAGCAGCTAGTGACCTCGAGAAACAACGTTTCTATTTAGGGCAGACGATAGACGATAACCGTGCTCCAGGATGCAGCCTGATAGAAAGCGGCGCGTGCGATTTAATTTCATTGAGATAGACGGCCATTCATGTCCGCGACACACGGTTCATTCTTGCCTCTCATTGAACCACTCCGCTCTAACGATTTTCCTTCATACCCCGATCCATCTACTCGCCCATCGATTCCATTATTTCCCGCCAAAAATCTCGCTCCGTTCCCGTCTAACCTCTTCGCAACGCATTACCCAACGGACGCTTGCTCCTTCTCTTTCCATCTCTCTGTATCTCGTTCGTGATTAACCACGCCGTTCTAGGAAACAGAAATCAAAGGGAAGATCAGCGTTGTAACGACTATCTGCAGGTTTAATTAATTTCATCGTTGATTAGCCACGTTTTCGGTTCGTTAATGTAATTGGGTCATTAGATAACGCTTTCGAAACTGCTAGCCCGAGTCTGGCCGTGGAACGGATGAACGACGCTGATTATACGCTGGAAATAAACGAAGGCGAGAGAAAAAGAGGATCGCTATTGTCTGACACCGCGATACACGCGCGCGCGCGTTACAAAACGATGACAGAGCTAGCTTGTGAAACGGTTACGTTTCGGTGTGGGATAAAATAAAAGCGAAATTTAAGGAAGCCTGCGTTGGAAGCTGGCTGGATCGTTGGGAGATGCGTCGTTGGAGAAAATAGATCGGCGTTTAACATGGCGTACAGTTATAATATCGAAGAGGTACCGCCCGACGATGTTCCCTGTGTCGAGCACGACGTTCGACGGGCTAAAAAGTTTCTGCAGAAACACAGTTCGGAATCAGGTGACAGCCTGTGAGTTGACGAATTCGGAAATGTCCGGAAATACCGGTGGATCGATGAATCGTTGAACGAATTCGAGGTTAGGGGAGGGAAAGAAGCTGTGGAACCGCTGTGGTTCAGAGATATCGCGAAGATATCGCTCTCGTGGAGATATCGCTTTCCGAAATCGGTCAATCGGAAACTGCGATCCTTAAAGTAGCTCGTAACTAAAGTAGCTCGCGGAAGCGCGAACTCGGTTATGAAAGCAGAAACGCTTTGGAACAATAATCATCCAGTTTGGTAGTAGATTTATTATTAATCGAACGGGAAGACGCGGATGGGTTGGCTTCGTTTGCATTGCTGTTACCTCGGCGAATGGAAATTGCGACGCCGAGAGGTTTCCTCAGCTATGGTCTCTGATCGCGAACGAACCTCAGGTACGATCACTTGACGGAAGTGTTGAGCAAGATACTCGCGGAGAAACCGAAGAACGCGGTGGATATTTTCGAGGAGTACAGCAGAAAGGTGAAAGAGGAGAGGTTCAAGACGAAGTCTCAGCATTTGCGGGACCTGCACGTACCGCCGCCTCAGTTCGAGAACGCGAAGAAGATCATCGAGCTGTTCAAGGTGCGGACAACCAGCAATTAACAATTAAACCGTTTGATCCGGCGATTTAGCCGTCGTATAAATAATAACGCGACTCGTGAGAAACTCGATCGTTATTTGGCCCCGTGGATCGAGCGTTTCTCTGTAATTACAGAAAGTTCAGCAGATCTACGAGGGCGAGGAAGAGAGACTGGCCGCAGAGGAGGACGAGGAGGGAGACGAGAAGAAGAAGAAACTGCCGAACATGTTGGATCTCCTGTTCTATTTCGAACATACCGACGTTGGATTGCCTCGCACACAGATGGTGCTGCTTAATTTGTCTATCAGGAAACTCATTGCCGAGGCTCCTATCGAGAACGTCAGGTATCCCTACAAACCCTCTCGCTTCGCGAAAAACGCACTGAAAATCGATCATTCGACGCATCGATTGTTCGCAGATTTTGGGGAAAAATTCTCGGGAATCCTAAAAACTATTACGTAGTAGAAGCGGACTTGACAGCAGAGGAATTGGCGCTCAGGCAAGAGGTAAGAGCGTACTCCGAAACGGGAAAGCGTCACCGTTTTCTCTTTTCTTCCACGATCGAGTAAGTAAACGGTGTTTGCTTGGACGTTGTCGCCGAGCCGGCTGGAAAATTCGCGAGACTCGCGAAGCGCCACGAGACAACGCGGCAGAGCGAATTAATTCGGGAAAGAAAGCGAGCAAAACGCTCTCTGAATCCCGTCCACGCGTCTGCAGAAAATAGCAGCGGAGGAGGACCGGAGGCGCGAGGAGGAGCAGGCGCGAGCGGAAGACGCGGCGAGGGCGGAGAAAGAAGCGGCTGAAAACGTGGAAAGAGAAGCAGCGGAGGCAGCCGAGGAAACGGCAGAGGGAGCGGAAGAGAAGGATGAACACGAGGGACTGAAGCTCGTCTTTCCGCCTCTGCCTACTCATTCATGGCTACGGCCACCGGAAGTACCTCCGGAGAGAATCGGAACTGGCGCGAATGCCAAGGTACGCTTCGTCAGCTCCTTCCACCTACGATCAGAAACAACGAAATTCCGTTTCACCTCGCTTCCAGAGAAATCCAACGAAAGCGTACGAGCGAGAACGAATAAAGGGAACGAAATAATACAACGGGAGTTCGGTCGGGAATGAAATTTCGCGGTATAAATCACGGTTTCCGGCGGACGTTCCGGTATAACGATATCGTTAAGCGACGTTCGATTAATCGAAAGGGAATCGCATTGTGCGCGTTGAAAACGTCCAGCCGGCATTCAAAGCGGAACCCGGCGTTCGAATTAATATGCGACACAAAACACGGCGCGTGTTTTCCTGAGCGTGATCCTGCTGGTCGACTTTGTTGCAGGTGTATTTTGTATGCAACGAGCCCGGCCTGGACAAGTGGATCGAACTGCCACCGGTTACGCCGCAGCAGATAGTAATTGCACGACAGATTGTCCGCTACTGCACGGGAAATTTGGAAACGCCGGTACGTGTGCGTCCCTCTGTCAAAGAGGAGGGAAAAAGGGCGGGAAAAAAGGGAAGGAAAAAAGAGAGAGGGAAAAAGAGAGACCGAAGTAAATGTAGCAAGAAGAGAAGGGAGGAAAAAAAGTAACGCAGCAGCGGGGAAAAATTCGCGAAATAATCGTTTTCGATTCGCAGATTCACTCTTTCCCGCCATTCCCCGGGACGGAAAAAAATTATCTTCGCGCGCAGATAGCAAGGATCAGCGCGACCACCCAGGTCTCGCCCATCGGATTCTTTACATTCGGCGGCGGGGCCGACGAGGAGGAGATGATGGAGGAAATGGAAGAAGGTAACATTTCACGTCTATCTGAGAGAAAAATCAGAGAAGAGAGATCAGCGCTGTAAATTGCTCGAGTCCTTCCTCCTCGTTTTGTTTATACCGCTGCTACCTCTTAATCATTCCCAACGCTGCTCTTATCGATCATAAAACCGTGGCAGTTTAGAGGAACGTTTTCCTCATGCACAGGCGGAGAATTGTCGGAGAACGCGCATTATGACCCTCTGCCAATCAAGGACCTGATAGACCCCTCGATGTCGAACTGGTGTCATCATGCGCCCTATCTTTTGAAACAGGGGCGCGTCGTCTGGTGGAATCCCAAGCTGGACGAAGGAGTAAGTGTCGTTTTGTCGGGATAACTGGATTTCCGATGAAATCGGAGTAAAGCACGGCGTGGTATCGCGAATTATTCATCGCGAATTATTCATCGCGAAAATAGGAATTGGCCGGAGAAGAGCTTGGCGAGGAAGAGGAGGAGGAGGAAGAAGCCGGAGGAGCTAGACCAGAGAAAGAGGTCGGGCCACCTCTGTTGACACCGCTGTCAGAAGACGCTATCGAAGACTCGATAATACCATGGAGAGCCACGCAATCCTCTCGCGTCCAACCTGATCAAGCGGTGGCGTTAATTAAATCAAACATTTGGCCCGGAGCGTTTGCGTTCGCCACTGGATGGTGCGTGCACTGGAACCCCTATTCAATAATGATTTTCCATTAAGCAGACGTATCTGTGATATTTATGTGGTCGACGAGTATAAATTCCCCTTGGGATATCGAAGAAACAGCACAGAGAGCCGGGTGCGAGGGAGACGGTTTTATCGTCGGACGAATCAACCGGGAAAAGAGGAATTATGGCGCGTTAAAGGAAAATTAATGCGCGGGAAATTACGCTAATGTTACTTTAATGGTGTCTCTCTACAGGCGTTGCGCTAACGTGTATATCGGCTGGGGTCACAAATACATCGCGTACAATTACAGTCCACCGCCTATGCCACCTGTGCAAGACCAGTACAAAATCGGCCCTGAGATTATGGAAATTCAGGATCCTACCTTCGAACAAGAGGAGGCTTACAGAATTGCCAATTTACCACCGCCACCGCCTGTACCGATGGGTATGATCAGTAAAATTACTTATACGCGATTCACAAATATATACGTCCTATTTTGGAGTGAAAAAGAAATTTTAAATTGTTATCGTAGGAGAAGAAGAAGAAGAGGCCGTAGAAGAGGAAGAAGAAGAGGAAGAAGAAGAAGAAGACGAATAATCTAGAAAATTGCATTACCGAGAAAGAACGAATGTAAACTTATCGACAGATCGTATGTGACTGACTGTCGGTATTATCTGTCTCCTTTCATTTATCGAAAGAGTTCGTTGTTTATAGTGGTATTAAACTAAGAGAGACGATATCGAGCACTGTGATAAAGAATGTAGGGAATTCTAATGTTATGTACAATGTGATTGTATAGTGAGTGTTCAATCTCAAATGACAGAAAATTGATTATATTTTTAAGAAATATAAAAAAATAAATCTGTTATTACTGAAATTTCAAATGGTAAGACAGTTAGGCTATTTTCTAGGGAATTTTGTTTTCTAACAGTTAAACCTTTCCACGTGTTGTTTAATGTATACTGGAGCATTCGTATTATCACATGTCTAATACACAAGTTTCCCGCCAATTATAATTAAACAACAAAAACTTGAAAACGGAAACATGTCTGAAGAAGAATCGGAAAATGTATCTATATTACGAGCCATGAATTGCGAATTGAACCAACTTTCCATGCCTGATGGGTCAGCAATGCTAATGCAAGGTAGGTTAACTTTTGACAGCAATGTTATTATTTATTGACAACTTCCTGTATCTTTTAGGAGATACTGCAGTAGTTGCTGGGATTTATGGACCAATTGAAGCAAAACCACAAAAAATGATTTATGATAAAGCATCGGTTGAAGTATCGTATACCCCTATCAAAGGCCCAGCTAGTAAGTTTAAATACATTTGTAGTCTGACTTAAAAGAAGTGTAATTGTTTAATAATTTGTTGATATATCTATTGTTGTTTCAAGAGGTGGATGATAGAATGACAGAAATGTATATTAAAGAAACTTGCCAAGCTGCAATAATTGTGACTTTCCATCCGGCGACATCGATATGCGTTAATATACAAGAATTAAAAGATTCTGGTGGTGTATGGCTAGTTTTTTTATACATTCCTAATATAAAATCTTTTTACTCTTTGAGATAATAAATATGAACTAACTTTGCAGATGTTAGCTTGCAGTATCAATGCAGCTTGCTTAGCACTTATTAACGCTGGAGTTCCAATGAAATTTACTATTGCGGCAGTTAATTGCATGATACAGGAAGGCAATGACGCTATTATACTAGATCCTGATGAAACCCAATTACAGGTACGTAAATATGCATATATTTTAGGAAGAAGAGCGATATCTTTAATTGAGTATTTGTATTTTCCAGGAAGCTAAAGCAGAATTCACATATGCATTTGATAGTATGAAGAAAGATGTTATATGTTGCCATACTGTTGGATGTTTTACACAAACAGAATTTTTAGAAGCAATGGATAAATGTAAACAAGCTAGCCAATATGTATTTGATTTTTATAGAAATCTTATAAAAAAGCATGCAAATGTTATATAATACATACATTTTTGCCATGGAATGACGATGAATAATCACTTTTTTTACAAATACAACGAGAGGGGAACGCGAAAATTTTTCGTTTTATAGAGATAGGATATGTTAGAGCTCAAAACCACATTGCCTTATGCGGGAGAGGGCAAATAAAGTGTTACACGCGATTTCAGCTTAGCCTCCGAGGTACCCAAAGATCTCATTCAGATCCGTGTCTAAATACTTTACTAAAATATAATATAAAATATGATACAAAACATAGTACAAAATAGCATAGAAAATAAATTATAAAATAAAGTACAAAATGAAATATAATATGCATAACAAAAAGCAATATAAAATATTACATACATTACCAAAAGGAAAACAGAATATCCTACAAAAAGAAAAAGTATGTTACAAAATAAATTACTAAATAAAATAGATCATAAATTACGAAATCAATTAAAAGATGTTACAAATTAAATTACAAAACGACGGCAATCCTGCATGCAGCATCTTGTAACAGATAAAAGTACGTTTCATTTGGAACGAAACCAAGGAAATAATCGATAAGGGGGGAATGAAAATGAAATGTGAAAAGCTTTCGTTTCAAATGAAACATGTTATGTTAGTACGAAAAACCAAGTACAAGAAACATAATTAGGATATCTACCTGTAACAAATTTAATCGAATTCACGCGTATCCCGCGATGTCGAACGATGACCCATGATGTTCGACCCTGATCCACGATGTCCAAGGGTGTCCAGTGATGTCCCACGTTGCCCTGTGCGGGGATGGAAAATAAAATGTTACTTGCAATTCCAATCTAGCCTCCAAAACACCTATAGACTAGACTGGATTGCGAGTACTGCGTAGCTCTTAGTTTGGCATCGTCTGCCAAAGATGAATTTATCGAAAAATTAAAAAATTACAAAATAAGAAATTTATTCAGAAAAATATAGAAATTCATCTTTGATAAACGATACTAATTACCAGGTCTCACCACGTGGAGGTGGCTACGTGATCGAGACCCGGGTCAATCTAATACATACAACACGATATCAAACAAAGTAAATCAGAAAATGTATCCTGTATTGTATTTTTTTATCCAATATACAGTAGAAAATAAATTAAAAAAAAAGGTTCGAAATAAGATCTGCAATCCTATTTCCAGCATCTTCTAACATAGAAAAATGTTTCATTGGATGGAAAGAACGAAGACGAAGCTACTAACACGTTATTCAAATCATGTCTAACAAAATGTTATTCGAATCGGTAATACTATATTTAGATCTATACTAAAGCAATACTATTCCTAGCCATTATCAGCTATTTACCAAAAACATATTTGTCTTTGCTTCATTGTAATAAATAAAATAAATAAATATGATGAATATACGAGACTTCGTTTGATTTTCTTCATCGATATTTTATCATGTGGCTATTTCAAATATCGAACATTTTCCCGCGGCAAAACGGCGTAATTTTTCTATTTGCAACTAACTTCTAGTGGATGCCGAATCGAATGTATCGGTAAGACATGGCGGTATATTTTCGCGCGTTAAAATAAAATTTCGTTGTCTCTTTAAGATGTTTCGTGAAGTAGTGTTATTATAAATTGACGTCTTTTAATAATGCAATAGACGAACTATGTAATAAAGAACAATAATGCGTAGTATCAAGTATTACGTCTAATGTGAGAGTCATAGGGTATTTTGCAACATTGTCGTATTATAAACGAATGAACTACGACACAAGTTCAAGAAGTTGATAGAATATTAGCAAGATCAAGATATCTAATTGC
This sequence comes from Euglossa dilemma, assembly GCA_002201625.1. Taxonomy (NCBI): domain Eukaryota; kingdom Metazoa; phylum Arthropoda; class Insecta; order Hymenoptera; family Apidae; genus Euglossa; species Euglossa dilemma. The sequence goes on along the minus strand of NIJG01000015.1, from coordinate 1,414,820 downwards.
TATAAAATTGTTCGGTGTGCTTGTTTTCAAGTAGTTTTCAAGATATCAAGTTGTATGATGGTAATATATCATATATAAAAAAAGTAAGAATATATAGTTTATGTATCAAATGATACAAAATGGAATCGGTGAAATAAAGTGGTGTTAGTGCAAATCGGTGAGTGCAAGCAGAAGTGAAAATCTGTGAGTGTGAACCTGTGAGTGTTAGTGATTGTAGCTCTTAGATTTCGATCTTTGATGTCTCATTCTCACTGTGTGGAGAGGAATCTTCTTTAATAGAATAAACAGATTTTTTCCATTCTTTTGCGAATTTTTCGTGATATAGGGACTAATAGGTGGGGTGGGGGAAATCGTACTGCGCAATTGACATTTTCGGGTTATTTTCTCTAGATCATCAATTTTGTTCTCAATTTTTCCGACTAACAGTTTAGCGGGGATTATTCTTTAATAGGATAAATAGGTTTTTTTCGTTTCTGGTGCGAATTTTTCAAGACATAGTGAGTGACTGGTGGGGTGGTGCGGAACTATACGACGTAATAGAAGTTTTCGGTTTAGCTTCTCTAGATTATCGATTTTGATCGCGATTTTTCCTTCTAACAGCGTGGAGGGGATTATTCTATAACGGGATAAATAGGTTTTTNGGGACTAATAGGTGGGGTGGGGGAAATCGTACTGCGCAATTGACATTTTCGGGTTATTTTCTCTAGATCATCAATTTTGTTCTCAATTTTTCCGACTAACAGTGTAGCGGGGATTATTCTTTAATAGGATAAATAGGTTTTTTTCGTTTCTGGTGCGAATTTTTCAAGACATAGTGAGTGACAGGTGGGGTGGTGCGGAACTATACGACGTAATAGAAGTTTTCGGTTTAGCTTCTCTAGATTATCGATTTTGATCGCGATTTTTCCTTCTAACAGCGTGGAGGGGATTATTCTATAACGGGATAAATAGGTTTTTTCGTTTTTGGTGCGGGTTCTTGAAGATATAACAAGTGGCAGTTGGAGCGGGGGTGAAGCGTACTGCAAATTGAGGTTTTTGTCTTAGCTTTGCGAGATTATTGATTTTGATCGCGATTTTACCATCTAATAATGTAGTTGGGATTATTTTATAATGGGATTGATAGGTTTCTTTCATATCAGGTGCGGATTTCTCATGATATAGTAACTAACAGGTGGGGCGGTTGTGAAGCATGCTACGCAATTGAGGTTTTCGTCTTAGCTTTGCGAAATTTTCGATTTTGTTCGTGATTTTTCCATCTAACAATCTGGAAGGAATTATTCTATAATGGGATTGATAAGTTTTTATCGTTTCTGGTGCGGATTTTTCATGATATAACAAGTGACAGGTGAGGCGGTGGTGTAGCGTGCTGCGCAATTGAGGTTTTTATCTTAGCTTAACAAGATTATCTATTTTTATCGCGATTTTACCATCTAACAGTGTAGTGGGGATTATTCCCTAACAGGATAAATAGATTTCTTTCGTTTCTGGTGCGGATTTCTCAAGATATAGTGGCTGAAATGTGGGGCGGTGATGAGGCGTATGACGCAATAGATGTTTTCGGCTTATCTTTGCTGGGTTATCAATTTTGGTCGCGATTTTACCGTCTATCAGTGTAGTGGGGATTATTCTCTAATAGGATAAATAGGTTTCTTTCGTTTCTGGTGTGGATTCTTCAAGATATAACAAGTGACAGCTGGATCGGGGATGAAGCGTACTGCGCAATTGAGGTTTTTGTCTTAGATTTGCGAGATTATCTATTTTGATCGCGATTTTTTTATCTAACAATATCGAGGGGAATATTCTCTAATAGGATAAATAGAATTTTTTCATTGTGATGCATATTTTTAGAAATATAGTGTCTATATAGTGGGGCGGTTTTGGATCATGCTGCGTAATTGCCATTTTCTACTTATCTTTGTTAGATTTTATATTTTTTTCCCGATTTTTTCATCTAACATTATCGAGGAAAATATTCTCTAATGAAATGAATAGATTTTATTCCATTGTGATGCACAGTTTTCGAAATATAGCGTCTAACAGGTGGGACGGTTTTGAATCGTGCTACGTAATTGACGTTTCTGCCTTATCTTTGCCAGATTTCGGAGTTTTCTCAGTATTTTTTCATCTAACATTATAGATTAGGATCGTAGATTAAGATATTTAGGAACGTCGGCTTGGAAAGTCCAATGTAGTGTGGTATTTCCAACTTACATTCGAAATTATTGTAGAGTCTGTGTAGAAAATCAGTGTTTTCCCCAGTGTAGATGATTATAGACAATTTTCAACGCTTCTTCCTACAATGCAATTCAACAAACGACAAACAATCAAGCTCACATACGCAAATTCGCCAATTTCGACGCCATATTGAAACGAAATCGCTGCGCATCAAAACCCATGCCTGCAACGCTACATATGGTATCGTACAAAATAAATTTATCGGTAATTCGCGAAATAAGTTAGAAAACAAACGAATAAAAATATAAAAATACGAATAATTCCAAAATCAAAGCAATACCTCTAATAATTTCGACATTTTGGAATTACTAGTTCGATTTTGGAAAGTACCCCGAGGAGAATGCTTTTTTATATTTGTATTCCGTGAAATTCGTTTGAGATAATTATCGTTACATGATAATAAATGGATTCAGTGACGAATCCGATGGTAATTGAACACAGAATTATCCAATGGTATCGTTTCACAACGCTATAAGCTTCTTCATGATTCAGTTGGTAATATCACACGCTTTACTCAAATGGTAAAGACATTTCCATTCAGAAAATTAAATAACCCGAACTCCGAATCATTCAAGATTTAATCTACATTTAACTTATAATTGTGTCTTGCTGCGTGTAAGCAAATTATAAATTACCGTTTATAGCTTAAATAGAGCCTATATCGGTGACTTGTTTCTCGCTTATCCTGTAAGATGGCAGTACCAGTACCTCCGGTTGCTTCTGCCATCTGACGGCCAGATCCCGAACTATTTTTAACGAGAGGAATAGATCACGAAACAGTTTCACATCGACATTTATACACTCCCACTTTACGCGTTTTCTAATTCCAATTAAACCATCCGCATACTTTTCAATTCCCTATAAATTTCTGATAATCAAACCTTTCACTCGAACTTATAAATTCTCGACAACTCTCTTCTTCTTCCGATCCTATATAATCGTATCCCTACAGACTACTATTTTTAAATTTTTCGCATCGCGACACTTAACAGAGGGAACATGGAGAAAGAAAATTCGCAGAGAAAGGAAACGGATCTTCCAAAGGTTAATCTCGGTGTATCGCGAATCCTTTTTGGGGTTTAGCGAAAAAAAAAAAAAAAAAAAAAGGAGGTGGGAGGGGAAAAAAAAAGGAAAAAGCGAAAGCCGAACATGTCCTCGAATTCAGCGGCGTTTAAAAAGAAGCGGGATATCTGTCGGTAGGGCCACGCCCGGTCGCCAATCACAGCCAGTACCGAGCTTCGACGTGGATCCTTTGTGTCCTCCGGACCCTTTTAAGTCCCTCTTTCTGGCTCTCGGGAGCCCAGGGACTCGGTGGCCATCTCTGGACGTCCATTAAATACAGAAATGAGCCTTCCAAGAGCGCCACGAACGGGTCGGACCAGATCCTCTGGCCGGGGCCCGACCGTCGTAGGAAAGAACGGACCGGCAGAAAATAAGAAGGAGCGACGAGGCGAGAGCGAGTGGCGCAACACGAGTCGTCGATGAGCCCCGAATGGAACTCTCGGCGGAGCAAAAAATTGCGGAACGCGAAATATTATTGCCCGGGACCGCCTCCGTCCCTCTGTCCGACCAACCGTCGATAATACTCCCGGCCCGGCGTTCCTCTCTTTCGCTAATTTCGCCGGGTCGCCCACTCGGCCCGGAAGTCGTCCATTTTTACCTCCGCTCCGCGTTTCCATCCTCGCGATCCTAACGAACCTTCTCTCGGAGACGATCCGACCTATCGAACGGAACGAAGGGTGGTTAATACCTGTACGAAAAATTCCGCGACAACCCTTTACGCGTTTCGCGATCGCGAGGATATATAGACACGAAGATACGTAGGATTCCGATGAGGAAAGATCGGTTTGGTCCATCGCGATGATTAAACGTCCGCGATACGAGCGTTATTCCGGCTCTCTCGGGGTACGTAACCCGTAGGGAGGGATGAAAGGGGTGAATCCGCGTGTGCGGACGATGAACACGAGCCAGTCGTGCACGTCGCTGCAAGTAAGTAACGTTTCTCGGTGATATAACCTCGCGTGACGGTGTTGCCGCCGCTCTTGCCGATAAATCCTCGGTGCGCGAGTTAATTTTAAACGGTCACGACTTCCAGCGGCGATGACAACGCGTGTGCGCCAGCCTCTTTCCCTACCGATAGCCTGCCGGCAGCATCACCCCCGCCGGTCGAACCTCCATCGGCCACAGGCTCCAGATGAGCTCTCCATTTTACGAGCCGGGCCGCACCGCGCCGCGGCGCGCGGACGCACGGTTGCCCCACGAAATAGGCGGCTTTCGTTGCCTCTTCACTGAGCGAAAAAGAGCGAAAGAGAGAGAGAGAGAGGGAGGCCGAAGAGGTGGACCTGGACTGGCAAAGGCTCCGATCTTCTTCCCCTTTCTTCGGCTTCTTGATTTTTTCTCCCTTTTTCCCATCCGTCCATCCAGGTCCCTCGCGGCCAGTCCAGCGTCGTTTTCGCTCTTTTCTATAGCTGGCTCGCCCATTGGCGCAAGGGTAGTTGTTATGAAATTAGCATGAGCGATCGGGCCTCGGCCTACGTAGGTAATCGCTCGGAGGGCAGCACGTCGGGATTGGACAAGCCGGTTGGAACCGGATGCTTTGGCTGGTGCCGCCAATCCTGTGCCCGAGACTGTACCATCGCCACGTCCCATTGGCCTGCCAGGATTTACGAGCCGTTCGCCCTGAACGTCTTTGCCCGTTGTCGATGAAGAAGACCTTTCCGCTCTTTCCGCGCTGCAACCCCCTTTCGTTCGGCTTCCACTCGCGTTCCCCGCCGGTTACGCCGTTGCAATTAAGAGTTCCGATGTCTCAATGGAAGCTGCGGCCGAGATTACGCCGCGGACCCGGCCAGCTATGCATCTTTGAACGGTCGACTCGTTCGGCTAACTAATTGCGTTCATTAGGGGATGTCACTCACGCGGCATTCTTTCGATCGGGCCCGGGCTAGAGAGAGTCCTGCGCGCGAGAGGCTGATCGCGGGGCCCCGTTGACGCGGGCCCGGCCCGAGCCGCGAGTCCCCGAGGAACGTTAATCGCTCGCGATGCGCGCCGCGCGCCGAGCGCGCATCGGAACCGTGTCCGGGAGCGTTTTTAATTAGCTCCTTGCTGCGACGCGAAGGGCGGCCAAGTTTTTAGATTCGAACAGAATCCGTGGCGGTTCGTCGCATAAATTTGCATGCAGAAACATTCAATTACCGGCAAAAAAGCCCAGCGTCCGTTCGTTTTTTGCCCAAGTGGCAGCAATTTTATTGAGACGTGTATTTATGCCTTCTGTAATTAAAGGAACCGAGGGCGGCCGTGTATTCTTCGTTATAAATTACATAACGCGTTCATTTATTATTCATTTGTTATTCCGTACCGGTGCCACCCAATCTATATTATTCCATTATATTCTTATTAATTGATAAACCTGTACGCGCGACTCGTTCGTCTCGTACACTTCCTGCGATTTACGCATTCGCGAAGACCATCTCGACGAGGACCATCCTTCGTTTTTCTTCGTTATTTTCTTCGTAGTCCACGTAACGAAATAGAGAACGGAACACTTTTACCCGAGTTTCTCGCGAAATCAGCAACGCGATTCCGTGGCAATTAAAACACGAAATCACGGAGGAAGCCGAACGTTGGATCCCGATGGTCGGTATTTAATTACACGCGTATCAATAATTAGAGGGCTGGGTCGGGGAGCGCGCGACGCCCGATATCGGTCCACGCATCGGCCCTCATCGTCCGATATTATCGTCCAACGAAACTAATTACACGCGCCGTGGCCGGCAATTAATACGCGTCGCGGGCCTCGCGGATCCTGCCGTCGGATTGAGTCGTCGGCCGTGAACGGATTCGTTCCAGGGGCACTCGTCGAACCTGGGGCCCGGCATCGGTTCCTGTTCACCCGTGGGCCCCGGCTACGCGCTTTTTTTGCGCGGCCGCTGAAATTTCGCGGCGAGGCCCATGAATGGAATCCAGGGCCGGGCGACAGTAGCCGACAGGAGGGACAGAGAGGGGCCCGTTTGACGTTTGACATGACTCGAACTGACAGCCGCCTTGTGTAAGACAGGAATCGTGCGTCGTGAAACCGACACTCCCGGGGCCCGCGGAGCCGCTCGTCAGGGGCCCGACGCGGTTTCGGGACCGTCGGGGATGATGGATTCGCGTCACGTGCGACGCTCTCCTCCGAGAGAGGAGAGTCTCTCGCGAGTGGGTGGATATTTCTGTCTCTTCGATTAAGTCAGCTGTTTTCACGATTTTTCGCAAACGAACGGAGATTACAAATTCTTCTCTCGATTTTTCCGATTTCGACGGTCGAATTCGTAACTCTGTCTGTGATTGATCGTACTGAAGGTTCGAATTTCTCTTTAGTTTAAGATCGACATAATATTTAGCGTTTCGTAGATTATCGAACGGCAGGGAATCTGGTGATGGAGAAAAGAACGGTAAAGAGGCTGGACTAGTTGGGATATTTATCGCGATGGAAGAAAGAGCGTGACGATATGCAAATGAGACAGCGAGTGTAACAGCTTTATTAACTTACCAAAGGCCGACGAAGGAAATTTCCCGGCAGACTTTCGCAAAGAACCCGCCGCGGTGAAGAAATAATTCGCCGAGTGTCGATATCTCGATCTTAATCCCCGAGACGTCAAAAATTCGTTCGATCATCGGCCCGGAGGAATGAAAATGGTGTAACGTTCGCACCAGTCGCCGGTAAGAACGTAATTTCTGTGGAAACCAGGATTCTGCACGGGCTGACGTTATCTCAGCGTAGATCGATTAATTTCATGGTACAAGTTCTACGTTTGACAGCTGACACGACTGGAAGTGACACCCGTTGCCGGTGCACGCGTGTACGCGTTCACGCAACACGCGTAAAGAAAGAGAGACACGTGGAAGGAGAGAGGGAGAAAGAGTGGGGATGGTTTTTTCGGTCTGTTTGGGACCCCAGGTTGGAACAAGGCCCGACGCGGATGATGGATTCCCGTCACGTACCCCGTTCGCTAAACGTCCCCGGAGAAATTCCCTCGGTGCGGCTGATACACGTGTACGTGCCGCCATAAACGACGTTATTATCGATAATCTTTTATGTAATTCCTTGGCGAATCGCCGACCAACGGCTGACAGCTCGAGCAGCCTGCAACTCTGACGTTCGTTTCGGTGTACGATCCCACCGGCCTCCTTTCCTTTCGTCTTTCCTTTAGGCCACTCACTCCCCGCTAATAGCGATACTTTGAATTTCAACCGAACAATTCTATCAAAGAATTATAGAACGCTTATTAAATAGGGAGTGGTTCCATTCGTGTTAATCGTCGAAATATGAAACCGAAATTTTTAGACACGTGACAATTTAAAAATAACGCAACGTTGATAGATACTCGATCTCGAAGAGAACTGGTAAGAATTCCGAGATTCCTCGAGCCTAATCCCGGATCCCTTTGACAAGCCCTCGAAGAGCGTGAAGATCAGTGTTCCTAACGGGTGCACGTCGAACATCGTTCAACCGCTGTCCAGGGATCCGCGGTGAATCCCCGTTGATCCTCGAACAGGACACGGTAGAAGCGGATGTTTACACAGGAGACAAAAAGCCGGGCACAATGATGACGTTACGGTTCCGTTGTCGATCTGTCAGCCTCGCTTACAAGCCATAACGTTCCCCCTCGAATGATTAACCGGTCTCTGGTGATCCGATCGACGGGTCGATCGGTCGGATGAAGATCCAGTCGGTAAAAAGGGGCAGAAGACGCGGAGAGGAGAGAAAGAGAGAAAGGGAGGCGGGGAAAAAAGAAGTGGCAGAGAGGGAGAGAGGGCGAGGAGAGGGTGAAACGGGACCGGATCTCGGTCTCTCGTGGCGAAGATAAAGCGCGAGAGGCCGAATCCTCGAGCTTCCGACGGTGTTCCCTGTACGTGTAAGCATAACGCCGTGGAGAAAGGGCAACGAACGGAGGAGGAACACGATCAGAACCCCGTGGCGCGACGCCGCTCGATCCAATCGGCCGGCAAGATTGATGGTTTCTTAATAACCGAGAAAAACCGGTGAAACGATCGACGCAACGCGGCGCCGCAGGTGGTCACAATACGCGCTCCGCTCGGCCGACATGGTTTTTCGCCGGCGACACGGGACATTTTCTCTGCCCACGTCTCGCTGTCTGGACACCTTTCACGGCTCTACTCGCGGCTGTCCTTTACGCGCCCACCGTAGGGATATCGATGGTTTAATGCTTCCTCTGCTTGGTATACGGCTTTCAGCCGGAAGATTCGTCAAAATTTTTCCCAACGCGTTCATTGTCAACTCGACGACCACAGGTAACTCTGGCCTAGCAAGTCTATTACTTCCGTTTTCTACTCTCTGCGAGAAATTATCAAAGCATCGAATACTCGTGAAAAATTAACGAGATAAAGTGATAAAGTTCTAACGGTCATTTCGGAATAAATCTCTCTAGGAAAAGATCTTCGAAAATAGAGTTTTTCCAATTTTCTCCTATCCCATTCGCCTAGGCGAGAAAATGGAATTCCTCGTGTCACGAGGGAACCATTCGAATGCAAGCTATCTCGAAGCCTCGAGAGCCGTCCGGAGACCAGGAAAGGATTTCTCCGAGATGGTCGCGAGGATCGTGCGAATAATTCGTGGCGCTGGACACCGTGCCCAGTGCCGGCACACCGTGTTACCCTTTTTTTTTTCGCATGGGCGCCGGGGGAATAAGAAGAACGAGCAATTTCGGCGCGGCCGCCGCCTACGTCGGTGCTGGAAACGAGCGGGACAGCGAAGTCAGTTTGGTTCTTGTCACATTCTTGTCAAGCGGGACAGCGTGCCACGTCAATCTCCCGGTCGCTACGCTCCACCACGGTGTCCGCCTTCTCCGGCTCCGTGAGCTCCGCCGCAGAGGCAGAAAGAGAGGCTGCCGCGCCATGAAGCCTCTGGACGGATGGATGGACGGACAGTCGGACAAGCGCTCGATGCGTCAAAGAAAAATATAACCGGCGCCCCTGACGCAGCCAAACTGCCTCATTAGCCCGGTTTACCCGCGAAAGCGTACCGTTCTGGGACGCCGGACGGACACTGGCCTCCTCGAGGCCTCTGTTTCCATTGGTTCTCAATCGTTTGTTCCCCGATGTCCTCGCGGATGAAGAGGCGTCGAGATGCCGGCAAATAGATATCATCGAACACACGACACTTCGAGACGATTATTTTTTACCGGATTTACAAAAATGTAAATTTGTAAATTCGGATGTCTCGAGATATTTCTTGAAAATTTACATTTTAATCTAGACTAGATTTACAATCGTACTATTGGTAACGCGATCGACGTGCATTTCGGACATGCCTATCTCTCGCGAGTCTCTCCACCTTTCCGTCCAATCGCGTACCCGCCTGTCAAAGTTCATGGAGACAGGAAAGGTCGATCGGATGGAAACGTAGGACAATTATCGGAGGATCGTCCAGGCCGTGACGCAGTCGGAACCGCGAGACGTTGGAACGGTGGCCGGTAGCCCGTCGAGCTGGACAACCTTCATCGACGAGAGTCGGGCGTGTAGGGAGCCGGGGCGTAGTAGAGGCCGCCGAAAAATACGGCGGCGACGGGGCCCAATTCATCGCGACCACCGCGGCCATCGATCAATCCGTAGGATGTAGGGGAAAGAAGGGAGGGAGAGGCGGTTGGAAGAAGGAAGCGACGCGACGCTGCGAAGGTAGCCGTGGAACGGTGTACGCGGAGGGACATTAATTGACACGAGGGCGAAGGCGGGGCGGAGAAGAGTGGAAACAGGGCCCGAATGCTAGCGAAACGAGGGGACCCCGTTCTCTTCATCGACGTGGTACGAGGAAGGATACTGGAAGAGGGACGAAAACAACGGGTGGCGGCTGTCCAGCAGGCAGCAACGCAGCAACGAGGCAAGCAACGGCAGCAGCAACGCGGAGAAGAAGAGGACGAGGACGTAGGCGGAGCTGGAGCTTTGTGGATCGGTCTCTCGCCGCTGAGGTTCGCATTGGCCGCGTCTCGAGCCAACTTCCGAGCCAGAGATCGTCTTCCGTCAGCCACGTGATCGCCGATTGTTTTCCTCTTCGATCCAGCTACTGCTCTCCTGTGGTTCGTGCACGTGAATTCCATCGCTGTTGCTTCTTTTACCGTTTCTTCCTTCTCTTCTTCTTCTTCTTCGCCTCCTGATGCTGCTCCTTCGCGTTCCTCGTCTTCTTCTTTCTTTCTCTTCTTCTTCTTCTGCTTCTGCTGGCTCTGCCTCCGCGTTGTCGTCGTCGTTCACGTTGCTTCTTAGGCACTGGCTCCTCCGAGGCTGAACTAAGATTTATGCCTGCCGCCAGTTGAGACGTTTGCGCGAAGAGATTGGACGAGATACAGGGGAGGGCCGCTACGCCGTGTGCGCAGAAGAGACACCGCCGGTAACTGGACGATGATAGTGAAATATGTACGGGATCCGTTCTCCAGGGAATCGCTTCTGTACACCTGTAACGCTTTGTAATCGAACCAGTCCGCTGGCTCTCGATCTTGCCGGAGGTATCGATGCGAGACGTTGATCGCCGCCAGCGAAATTTTGATGAACGATCGGCCGTGCTTTTTAGACGGAAGAAATGGGATTTGTTTGCCGAAGACGATCGGTCGAGCAGGATTTCCGGTACCCGACCCGTTTCTTCGCGATACTCCTAACGATTATTAACGTAATTCCACAATTCCGGGATAATTCCACGCCGATCTCGCGATAACGGGAAGCTAGGTTTATTATGTCTAACTGTATCTAAATTGTTTAATTATTAGCGTCATTAGGGTTTCGTAGAAAGAGTGTCTGGATTAGATACGGGGTCGTGGACAAAAGTATTATTTAATTATACACGAATGGAAGCCGGAAACGAACCGTTTATCGAAAATATTCGATATATGTTTAGGGTTTCGTAAAAAGAGTGTCTGGATTAGATACGGGGTCGTGGACAAAAGTATTATTTAATTATACACGAATGGAAGCCGGAAACGAATTATTTATCGAGAATATTCGATAGGTGTCTGAGTTTCAGAGCCACGCTTTTCGTTGTTCTTGATGCTACGCGTCTAGAAAATATTAAAGGATTATGTATGATCGCCCCCGGGGTTCGGTACCTGGCGCGTCCGTCAGAACCGTCTAAATAACACGTTTCCGTTTAATTTCACTTTACTACTGTAAAATTGCCCGGTAATAACGAAAATGAAACTGTTCCGGCGAGCCCACTAATAACGGTGATCCGTCACTGGTTTCTTTCTCCGTGGCACCACGAGTCCTTTCCGACCACCTGCGCTTTCGAAAACCACTGCCTTTCGTGAAAACCATCCTGGACCCGATTCTTCGATACACCTCCTCTACCTTGGTCCTCTCGAGAACCCCGCGTCTCGCGACTCTCCTCTCGAAACTCTCGAAACTCCGAGTGTCTCTGCGAGTAGTCCACTTCTAATTTCCCTGGTTTACTTTATTTACCCTACATATTTTCGTCGTTTATTCCGCGAGAGAGGAAAAGAACGTTGTCGGGACACGGTCGATCGGCGAAAAGGGAACGAAGATTCATGCAACGAGACGGTCGTCGCGACAAGCTGCCAGCATTCATCAGCGGGCTGTCTCCGCGCGGAACGACGCGATTTTCATTAAGATCCGCGCGTGGTGTCGCCTTTCCGCTCCGCGTTCGCGTAACAAACTACACGCTGCTCGAGCGGTTATTAAATCAGATCCACGGTAAATAACGCGTCCCATCGTTTTTCCTTTCCCATTCTCGAACCTACCTCGGCAGTCTCTTGCGCTCCGGCGGACAGCCTCTATCCGTTCATCGATCTCTTTCCCTCTCTATCCGTATCTATAATCGCGCCGCGAATCCGGCCTCGTTCCGTTTCGTCGCTAATTATTTTAATTGGCCGGCGCACATTCAAAAGAGATAGTCAGGAGAGGAAGGTGGAAGGTTCCCGGCGGCGAGTCCGCTTCGATTACCGATCAGGCTGCTCTCCACCCCCTTGCCTCCCACTCGCCGCGCGTCTCACCCTCCATTCGATCCACCAAATCGCTCGTTAGCATATTGATTGGCGATGACGGGATCTCTCGCGCTGCGGTGGGCCCGAGCGGAATTAAATCGAATCGCGAATTAATATCGCCGTACTAGTCCACGCGATCGCGATAACCCACGCGGGCCTGTCCTTGGGACCGATGCAATGGCCCGAGTGTGCGACAGCAATCCTCCACGAAGGCTTGCTTGCTTCTTGCTTCTTTCTAATCCTCTCCGAGCGAAGAAAAGCAAGCTCTCGCGCGATTGTACCTGGCTTCGCTTCCTTTTTTAAAGTTCGCGCGATGGGGATGAAGGGAGTAAGTGGTTGCTGGGTGTTGTTTAAGGTAACGTTGCCTTTCGTTGTTCTTAGATATTTTCGCTAGCTTTACGAGGACGAGGTTGGAAAGGTTTCTAGAAAATTTGAGGATTTCTGGTGGGTAATCGAGCGTGGAATTAGGGAATGCTAAGGGTAGGGATGGTTTAGGGAAATTTATTTCTCTGCAGCATACGTTTAAAGGATCGTTTAACTGTCGTCTGGAAAGGGGTCGTTCGATATTTCTTTGGTCTTTTAAAATTCATCGGGTCGGATATTTGTCGATTAATATCCTCGAATTACACGAGAAATGTATATATCATAAGGACTCTTTTCTAAAAGCTGACATAATTCGAACTGTTCTAAAAATTTCACCACGCGTCTCCTCAATCTTAATTACTCATTAAGCACACTCTTTACGTAAGTGGCCTGTGGATCCGTGTCACTGTCTGTCGATCGGAATCGATTCAGGATTCGCCACGGTGGTACACGGGGAGAGATGGGAAAAAGGAGCAGAAAAACGACAGGGACGCGAAGACGTGAAAGAAGGGCGGAGGGAGGCAGAGGGTGGAAAGCGGCGAGCTCCCTTTAGGCTTCGTTAGTCAGCCAGCGACTTATCAAAGGGCAGGCCTCGGCCGATACAATGGCTGAAAATCCTGCAGCGTTGCTCTTCTGTAAAAGATGGCCCGGCTGTCTCGTAAATTCACCAAGGACCCGCACGGTCTGTTTCTACTTTGACAGGCAGCGCGGCTCTATACGTAAATCTGGCGCTGCAAACTTCCACGCTATTATGTTTCGACAGGGATACGTTCGACAGTAATCGATTACGCAAGCACCAGACACGATTATCGCGTTTCTTTGTTTCGTCTCTCTGGTCACCAACCTTGTATTTCGCAGAGAACCGACGCTTCGTTCGGTTGATCGTATACGCGCTGTTTGTTACGTAGGAAAACGCTCGTACCGTAGGTTATTATACGGAAATTTATCATAATTCGAGTGTAAAAAACGTGGGAACAGGTTGCTTAGCCGAGTAAGACTACAACGTGTTAACGAACAATGGAATTTATTCCCGGTATGTACGCTCGTTGGTAATTGAATCATTGATAGTTTTTACAGCGAAGCATGAGCGATTATGAAGGTATTAATCTACTTAGACCGACTCTAAATGTATCTTACAATATTATTCATTAGTTATTTACATTCTTCGCCGCAGCAAATCTTGATTATCGCAGACAGAGTAAAAAGTGCGCATAACGCACAACACTCCCAATTTGTATTACCACCTAAATGTAGTACACATAAATAACATTAATTAAAGCGGTGCAGTACCTCGATAAAAGTCGACATAAATTTTCTCATAACCAGCTGTTAGTTTCGAGCACATAATTACAAAAACCAAAAGTCCGGAACTAGTCATTTTCACTGGTTCGACGATCTCTACATTAAGACCTAAATTTTTTCCAAGAAAAATTCCAATCTTCGCGAAAACGCCATTTAAAAATCAGACGCCGAACGAAACCTTTCGATCCAAAGATTCCTTTAACAACGTACTTTTTTCTCGACTCTAACCCCATTTTTCCATTTCGATTTAACCCATCCACGTTTGCTCCTTAACCGATCGATACCCTCGAAAGCAGGATCAACGAATAAAAGTAGAAAGAACAAAATACGATAAAAAGGTCGAAAAAAGGAAAAGAAAAGACGGAGAAAAATGCAGGTGGAAAAATCATCGATGGTACTCTATTTGGAGATCCTGAGAGAAACTGGTGTGACCGCGCGCCGCGACGCGAGTCGACGCGAGGCGGCGTCCGGTCGCAGGTCGGTCGCCTCGGAACGTTAGAGGGGTATCCTAGATCGGGAGCGACGTTGACAGGGCCGAGCCGAACGACCGAATGGCGATCCGGTCGCCGCCTATATAAGCTTCTCAACCGTTTGGACAGCTACCACTAACTTCTCCGTGCCTGCTCAATCCGTTATATCGCGCACACACGAACGCGATCCGCTTCTAGGACGCGTCCCCTTAGCCGCGATGGATGCCTCTTTTTCTGGACACGCTTCGTTAGCTGGTCCCACTTTTTCCCTTCCTTCTTGATTGATCCTCCTGGATAGATTTGTCCTCGCAGCTTGTAATTTCTGGGTTCCCTGGTGTTCCTCGATGGTTTATGTTCTTCTACGGTAGGCAGAACAGGGTAGGTGGGAATGGACGGTCGTGGACGGGTAACGTATGCATGGACCTGACGAGTTGACCTGCTATAGCATTAGCATTAGAGGAAAACAGAGTAATCGTACGTAAATCATTCCTTGGCCGTATTCCACCGAATCTAGAGCCGGTGCCAACTTCTCATCAACGCGAGGCGGTATAAAATACGGAAAGAACTCGCTAGAGGAGGATAGAGCGGAGCATAGGAATGCAAGAATTGCATAGCCACGTAGCGAAAGCCATAGACATTCCGAAGCGAAGCGAAGACGTCGGCCACGTTTCGAATCCGAATTTTTCGGTCCACGCGCGCGCGCGCGATGATCTTGCTGGAGCCGCGGCCGGGCGTCGCGAACGGAAACACAATGGACGGAGAAGAGAGTCGTTGGAAGTTGTCGGATCTGGCCGCTCAGTATGCCGGTGCGCGTCGGTGGAGGGCCCCTGGGAAATTTCTTGACAACGGCTGCCGCGCAACGTGGGAACAATTTGCAAGCCCGTGGCGGTTCCGAGCCACGGTTCGTAACATTCCTAAGCTGAACGGTAAACGGTTATTCGGGACGCGTCCTCGTACGTGCATGTACGCGGCGGAGAGCGGGGCTCGTTTCCCTCGTGTGACGCCGAAGACGCCGGCTGGAATTCCGGAATTCGCCGGCGAAATTCCATTCCCCGCCGGCCGCGCCGCGCGTCCCGCGCTCGTTCGTCTTTCGCCGCGGAAGACGCTCCTCTCTTTTGTCCGCGCCTCGCGTTACGGAACTATGCTGACGTACTCGGAAGAAGAATCCTCCGGCCCGTCCTCCCGAACCCGCCAAAATGGCCGCCGCCGCCCGTCTGCCTGCGTTTTCCACTTTCCGCGCGATTCCTGTCAGCGAGGCGGCGGTATGTGATGAGAACGCAGTTCGCATATTATGAATATGGATAGGATACGATTCTCGTCGGTATAACGCGGGTCCGTGATTTGTCATCGAGTGGACGAGGGACCTGGGTCCTCGAGAGGGAGACAGGTGGGAAGAACAACGGAGGATTTATTCGGAATGAGAAAGAAACCGAGGTATAAACGAGTTAGGCGATCGACTGTTTCAGGCAAGAACTGGAAGATCGTGGGACAGAGTTGCGGATCTTCTTTTTCAAGGATCTTTCCTCTGCTTGTCTTATGTCATAGGGACAGTGACGGAGAGACGATGATGTTGCACTGAAATGTAATCAGCAGTCAAAAACATTAAAACGATACTTTATTTATTTAATATAAACGTACCTTGGTTCCATTACAGTACAAAAGTGACGAATACGAGTAATAGATATCTGAAACAGAAAATACGTGTATTAGTATATTTTCTCCTTAATTTGGAAAATGATATTAAACACTTCCCTACGACTAGGAAAAATATCTCGGTATCTTCTGCAGCTGAGAATGACGTTCCTACTAACGTTCTTTCTTCAACGGGATCAGCGTTCGCGTGACGGATCGCAACGTGATTCCCGCTTTGTACCGGAAATACGATCTTTGATTCGGTGTTACACGTTTATCCGTAGGAAAGGGCAGACCTTAGGCTGACGGTTACGCGTGGAAACGTAAGGGAAACGGGAAAGAGGACTGAGATGTCGTTGCCGTTGGCTAGGAGAATTGTAAACGTCGACGCGGGTGACACGCGTATTTCGAGCACGCGGCAACGAAATCCCGTCGGTTCTATTTGTGGGGTGGTACGGTGATGTTTCACATTGACGGGCCGACGAGTCTGTTCGGCGTAGGCGCGCGAGCGCGCTAGCGAGCTAGAGCGAGCGAGCGAACGCTGAATCTTCATAGCCGAGGAAAACTCCCCTTTTTGCCATTCGAACGTCTCCCGCTAGACGTTCCGCGAATTTATTCCGGATTCGCGCGATCTATCGCCCGGCAACCTCGTAAATTTTGTTCCCGTCGTAGGGGGAATCACGGCCTGATACGATCCTGTTATCGCGGTGATTAAGCGTTCGCCGTGTCTTTCCCGGTTTCGGCGGTTTTACTCCGAATAAAAGTGATATTTGAGCCGGAATTTAAATCGGTTGACAATTCGCCGAGATACGATCTTTGGAACGGTGAAAAGGATATTTAAGCGGCGTCAGGAAGGAAGCTTTTGATCCTTCGAGTTAGCTGCTCGTTCGCGGTTAAAAGGAGAGTAATAAACCGAGAATCTGGCGCCGATGATCTGGCTTGTTTGCAGAGCGCTGCATACGGTTGATTATTCCACGGTTTGTCGAAATAACAAGCCTATCGTGGTAAGGAGAATCGTAAAAGCACGTAGCGGAAATAATGGTACAATGGTTCGAGGGGACTTGAACATTCTTTTTAAAATTGCAACTAAAGGTACAATTACGAAAACATTATCACCTTATTATTTTCACGCTCTAGAAAATCTCGTAAAACTTAATCGCGACGTTGCGATCCGAGTATCAGATCTGGTAATGAATCTTCGAGTATCTTAAAAGAGACTTTAATGGTTCGTTTTAAAGCTACGTCTGGCTTTTTAATTAAAAGAATATCGAGGAAATTATCACCTGCCCAGACATCGAGAAGGGGTGTCGGCTACTCCTACCTGAAGGGGGTTGCAGGCGATTGTTTCGCGAGAGCCGACCAACCAAAGCAATCATATGCTCGTTACCGGGCTCATGTGGGAAGCCATGGTGAACTCACCGTTTGTATATCCGCCTGTGTGAGTGACAGATAATGCACACCACCTGCGTGGCCATCGTTTGCGTCTATGTACGCGGTTAGTTCGTTCAAGATGGCGATCGTCAGGCCTCTCGTGCTACGAGCGTGTTCATTATAGCGGCTGTGTAGCTGTCTTGTTACGCGAAAAATAGCACGGGAATAATAATCTCTCATCGTTCCGGCGCGCGAAAGTGTTCTGTCCTTTGAACGCTAATTAAACGACGTCCCTGTTGTCCTCGTGACTGTTAAACTAAATTGAATTCCGCAGATTCGAGGGAGAATTTACAACGGCGTTGCACGCAGGAATTTACGAGTGTTAAGTTCTATATTTCCGAACGTTTCGTTAAACCCGCGGTTCGTCCGCGGGAATTTGGTGATTAAACACACGTGTCGATGCTTTCCCAACGTTTCCTAGGGTCATTAAATATAGCAAACCCGAGCGAAATCTAGCCAAAATGGCGGTGTACTGAGGTAAGCTTGTCCATTTTTATTCTTCGACGCGCGAGCAAAGCTGAGGTCAGATAAAGCAGAGTATCGATGCTCTTCGAGGGATAAAGGCTAACCCGGCCCTTGACAGACGAACAAATTGCAACGAAACCTCGAAGCGCGTTTAAAACGACTTCAATGGCGAGACCTGCATCGATCACGCGAATAGTCACGCGAGCGTTGGGTGGGGTTCTAGAGAAAAGTGCCGGCTCTTCGTAACCAATGCGTCGTTACCGTGCCTCGAATTGTTACCGTAATCCGCGACCATTATGGCGGCCGCACGAGCCAGAGAACCCTCGGCGTCGTCCATGCGAACGACCGGCCCGAGGAACCCACGTACGCCCACGCGGTTTAAACGTTCGCGCTCGATTTGCGAGGAATCGCGGTGTCCCAGTTAGATGTTGCTCGATAGGAATTTATGGGAACGATCCAGCGGCCGGATGCGAGCGAACGATGGGGTGGGTTTCGGGAAATGTCGCCGGTGACGCTGGAAATCTGGGAAACGTCACAGCGATACCGCTCGAATAAGAATTGCGAACTCGTTGCGCTTTCAACCAATTTTTATAATCATTTTCGTAATCAATGCTTATTTATTCGTCACGATGAAATTTCTTTATCATTCGATGCTACTAATTCTTGAAACATACGTTATATAGAGGTACTCTCGTTAAATTCACAGAGAACGGAGTCTCGTGACGCGTAAGAGAAGTACATATTTTACCTACCAGTTATCGTACGAGATTCGTTTAAGTTTCCAATTTATACGAATTTTTATTCCCCTTCGACTCCGCGTTCGCGCTGTTGGTTCGCGCGGTAAAAACATTTACGACGTACCATTTGCCAATTAAGTTGACCGGGCGAGTGTCGCCCGCTAGCGAAAGGATTTCTGCATAAAACGGGAAAATATCGACGGCTAACCAGAAACGGGGAGCCAAAGTTTCGACGTGGCCCGGCGATTAAAACCGGCCGACAAACCATCCCCGGGCCATCAGCAGCGGGCGAAATTACCGCGGGGCCATTAAACGAACTTTTTAACAGCGGCGTTTCACGAATAATCGTGGCGCGTGCGAAGAAGGTAACGGTGCCGCTTCATAAATCCGCCGCTTTTTCATCAGCGAGCCGCCATCGTAATTTCGTGGGAAGGGTGGACGCGGCAGCCGGCGAGAAGAAAAATTTCGGGCAGATGCTTCCACGGGCGTTCGCGTCGAATGGTGGCCCTTCGTTTCGCGGCTCTCACCCGCCATCGGGCTCGAGAAAGCTATGGACGCGAGAAAGGGGTGGCGCGGGGCCCGCGGACAGAAAGGGAAACAACGGCCGAGGGTGTAAGTAACGAGTTCAGAATTTCATTAGCGGACGAGCGGCGAGATTATTTTAAAGAGATACGGAATTACCTGATTAGCGGGGAAAAAGTCATTAACTCGGGCGAAACTAATTAACGCTAGGCCCGAGAACGGGAGCTCCTCTGCGAGCAAGGGCGAACCCAGCGAGATCGCGACACAGCTTTCCCGCTTCTTTCTTTCTTCCTCAGGCTTTTCCAAGGCTTCGACCCTCGCGATAGCACGCGTCGCGGATCGATTATCCTCGTCGCGAGCGAGATTACCTTATAGGCGAAAACGAGGAGAGAGGTAGCTGCGAGGTTTAACGTATTATTACGTTAGGCTTATATGGCAGGTTGCGTTAATTCAAGTCAAAAGTAGAAATAATTCCGTACTTCCCTGGTGGTCCGGCGCCAAGTCCGAGTTTCAACCGTGACACATTAAGAGACAGGGGTTATTTACGAGACCCCGTGTCGAGGCAGGGTCCGTGCAACGATTCGTCAAAACGTTTGCTCGAACGGAAACGTACGAGTCTATTACACCGCTGGCTCGGTGTGAATTACGAAGAACGCACCATTTCGTGCGCTTATCGGGAAGGAGAATGCTAAGGAACCCGCGGCGTTCCGCGCGGCGGCGCACCAATGAGGATCGGGCTGATATCAACGGTCGTAAATTGTGTATAAAAATTCATCGCGATCAGACCTAATTTCCTGCGCGTTGCTTTATGATTTCCCGATGAGTCAGATAATCGAAGCTACCAGTCAACGGTCTCGCTCACGCCTCGTCGATCCAATTAGAGGGCAAAAACAAACACGTTACGCTCGTAATTAGCGTATCGACCGCGACGAGATTTTTCAATCGCGATCCCCTTATCTGGACGGGGCTGTATCACCGTTGAAACAATGTAGCCTGCCTTTCTACGCAGAAACTCGGTTGGTAATCGTTCTACCGGGATAATTATTAGCTACCAGGCGGATCCTCGCGAGACGGAGCGTATTAAAGCGTATTAAAGCCCGAGAAAGACTTCATCGGTTGGACGTGGCGGCAACCGGGGCGAGAATAAAATTAACCCGCGTCCCTGAGTAGACAGCATTATCCTGAGCACGGCGATTCATAACCGTAACAAGATTAGCCAGGCTCAACCCTACCGTCCGGCTTTTATTGTTTACACTTCCCTCCTTATCCTGCTTCCGCGGGACCCTCCACCTTTTGTCTTCCTCCTTGGTACCTCGCTGTCTCCGCCTGCCACGGGGCCCAGACGTCCCTGGTATCGGGGCTGGCGAATTAAGAGAAATGATCTCGCGAATGAACGCGAACCCGGCCGAGGGTGGAGATCTCTGAAACGTCTCGCGTTCATGATTTCGCGATACACTCGGGCAAATCTTAAGCCAAGTTCCTTCGAGGCTAAACGACGCGGGGAATTGGTTCGAGTTCGAGTTGTTCGAACAGTCGTGATACTCGAATGGGAATCTGAGCAGAACTGAATATAATGGTAAGCGAGTTCGGGCGAACGTATAAGAAATTATACGTAATACACGTCAGCATTATCACTTCTCGTTTCCGTCTGTTAATAGTGGAAATATGTAGATCCGTAATGTTCTAATTCCATGGCTTTAATAAGATATTCATGAACTCTCAGCAACGAGTGATTCCAGACGTTCGAGCAGTGGTACGCATTGCCAGCGGTTCATTTCCATAAATTGTGATCTATTAACGATGTTGCATAGTATCTGATGCTAAGCGGGAGGAATAATTAATCAGCTGCCTCCTTTCCTTTGCTCCTAATTACCAGGCCATTTTCGAAAAGAAAGAAAAGGAGTGGAAAGGGAGAGAAGGATAGGAAGACGCTAGCGTACATCCTGAAGCTGGGAGCTGAGACCTCGATTTTCTCAACATTCCGTTGGATCTTCCACTAATTAAGCCTTGATCGCGCTTTAACCGAACGACTGCTTATTCGCCGGCCTCTTCGCCACGCGAGATAAATTCGAAACTATCCCACGATCGCGTTCAGGAGCCTTGGCAAGTTCGCGAGGCGTTGAACAGCGTCGATTTTTCCCAACGACGCGGTTACAGCCCGACGATTACGCAGGTGGTTTCGCGAGAAGGGCCATTTTCGAGGACGGGCCAATAAAAGGCGAGGCCTCGCGAACAATAAGGCACGCGTTCGCCGTGTCGTGTCATCGTGGAACGTTTTATTCGTGTTACGGCCAGCGAAGGTACACGCAGACGAGGAAACATTCCCCACCGGCGGGTTTCATAATCCTTCGACCAGTCGCATCCGTTTCGTATAAATATCTGCTATCTGATCGAAAAACGACTGTTTCCATTGCTTCGGGACGCGTGTAATTCGCTAATTAAATAAAGATACGGGCCACCGCTCGTGCCGGGGAACTGCACAATTTCGCGCCGTGTATCGCTCTGCTCTGCTCGCACCGATAAAAGCAGCTGCGATAACGGGCGTACGAACATCATGGCTGACACCCGGCGGCCTAACAGGCACACGTCCACGCTGATCGCGATGGGCTCGAAGGTGGATCGTTTCCGTGGTTGTTCTCGCTCCAGGATCCTCTCCTAGCCTTAAACGCGAAATTAAGACATCCTCGAGGTGGAAGGTGCGAAAGAAATTAAGCGCTCGGTGTCATAGGATTCGAGAACTGATTACTTCCTTCGAGCGGCCCCAGAAATTTCGAGTCGTACGAGCACGTCTGGGAAAGTTATGATACCCGTTTCTCTCGGACGTGGTAACGCTGAAACGGCTACAACGCTTTCGTCGCTGTTATCACGATCAGCCATGGTCGCGCTTTCCCCGTCGGGGATGCATACAACGTTGTTAATTGTACGGAGTCGTAATGAATCGCGGGACCCAGAGCTATCAGGAAACGTTCGTTAGCGCAACGAAAAGAACCACCTCGCGAGAGGTAATTATCGCGTTAATAATTTACCCGGCTGAAATATTCATAGAGTCGATGGCTGCTCGATAGAAAGACCTTGAGGCTGGAGGCAGCCGAGGACGATGGGAGTGCTAAAGAGGAGAGGGTGGGTCTCGCCTTCTTCTTGCAGCGGCACTCGGTTCTAGGGCTCCAAAGGCGGACCTTTTACCGGGCTAATGCCTGGAATAAAATTCCGAGCCGGTCGTTGGGCCAGCTACTGATCATCCCCGTGGAGGGGTGTTCGTTAAGCGGGGAAATTTTTCGGATCTCTCCGTCGCACCCCCATAAAGTTGCGACTAAAGCCGGCGACAAAAATCCTCCGAGTTATGGCTGAGCCGTTTTAACGTGCAAAGCATGCAGCTCGTTTTTAGCCGTTCGTGGAAGCTCGAGAGGGTTGTTCTCCGTTCCACCCTGTCCTACCCCTGTCTGCTCCTACGACTTTTTTCTCCCTTTGTTCCTGTCTATTCTCCGCCGTTCCTGTTTCTACGGAATTCGCCCTCTTTCTCGCGGCCGCCCTTCCTCCGGCACATGCAATTCCCATGCATATTTGCGCTGTTCTTTACGAGGTACATTTTTTCCCCCCCTGTCATCGTCGTGCTGGATATTCGGCCCCGGATACTGTAGGCGCCAAGAAACGTACCTTCCGCTACCTTCCAAGCCTCTTAATCGCGCCGGAATTTTGGAGAGGGAAGAAAGCGAGGTGGGATTATTGTTTGTTTAAAATCGACTCGGTGTTATTTTTTCAGTATTTTTCTACGACGTCGACGCCTGGCATTTAAGATTCCTTTGTCCGAACGATTTCGAAACCCGAATTTATATTATTCGACGTATTTTCCTCGTGCCGTTGGCAATTCGATTCTATTTCGATAAATTCTCGATAAATTCTCGATAAATCATGTTAATGTATCTCTGTCGAATTAAGCTACGACAGAAAAAAGGCTATGTTTCATGCGTCGGAGTTAAAAAGACCGAAGCGAAACGAAATGTCGAGGCCGAATCGTGATTACATTATAAGAGGAGATCGTTATATTTTTCTTTTAATAAACCGAGCCGTATTAACGAAGCCGAGACACGATTGATTCCTCGCATTCGCGATAAGGAATATCATTAAAGATGGCATCATCCTGATCCACGTGATCTCCATGAATTACCGACTTTCATCCTCGAGGTCCGCGCGATGCATCACCGAGGCGGCACTCGGAGGATCATTCGCATCCCTCGAGGTCCACGCGACGTCCGATCGACGGCGACGATGATCGTGATAGTTCAGCGCGAGCGTTATGCATCGATGAACCCGAGAATGCAACTTCATCGTGGCTGGCTGGCAGCCGGGCATTCCGGGCCGCGTTCCGAACCGGTTTCGCTTTACAATATAACTTACGACGGCAGAAACGAACGGTCGATAAGCTGATAAACAAATCTGCTCGCTACCGAAGGAACGATTATTCTTCGACCCCGGCCACAGCATCCGCGAACGTTGCCTCGCGAAACGGCCTTTTAATCGCGCCAATTTATTGCTCGGCCGCGTTCCATTTTAATTAATAAAAACGTTGATCCGTTGGAAATCGCTCGATATCCGACGATAGTCGAAACAGCCCGAGAACCGACAAGGGTACAAACAATTTCGTCCGGCGTTGCACGGTAATCCCTGCCTGGTGGCAGGGATTAATTAAAAACGGATTAGCCGGTGTCTCGCGAATTCGCGATTCAGCGGACCGCGAGCGGACGTCGATGTTGCCTCGGCTATCAACGGGAAAGGCCGTTCCGCGGCTGCGGTATGATTACCGTGTTCGTGTAGACGTTAATGTTCGCATTTAGAAACCGCACGGTTTGTCATGTACGTGATAAATAAGGCAGCGCAGGGCAAGTTGTACGACGAAATTGCCGCGACTTAGTGGTAAAGATTTTTCCGGATCCGCGGCCGATCCGTGGCGGAAAGACGCTGGAAAAATCGGCCTGCGATCGGTCTCGGCTATTTCTCACGCGATGGCATTGCACAAAGTGGAGCGGGAATAATTTATACGCGAGCGGATACCGGTAACGCGGTGAAATATCGCGTTGCTTCTTGTATTAATCAAAATTTCTCCGAACGAAGTGTTTCCTTTCATTAACGGGCCACGGGCTGGTTCGCGAGGCATATCGATTCTCTCGGTAGACCCCTGACATCGGTATCGCGGCGGCCGGCGTGGTATCAGGAACGCGAGCCACGGGTGTTCCAGATCGATACGGAAAGAGCCAGGTCGGAGAAACTCGTTACGTCGAAGGGACCACAAAAATCGAGAAAAATCCTTGCGACGAAAGCCGACTACGTCCGGCAGACGGTTAAGGGCCAGTAAATATCCGGCCGCGTCGGCTGCACGGAACACGATGCAAGTTTACGCCCGGTCATATACGAGCCGGCACGTGTAACAGGAAACTTACCTTAACCTCTTCACCCTGCCACACTTATTTCGTGGCCGCAGCCGTTTTCATGGTCTGGCTAGTAAGCGATTTCGAGAGAGACTACCGGAAGGTATATACCGCGGTGTACGAGCCACGTGAGCACTCAGAAATAGAAGCCGCCGCGCTGTCACTGTCAACGCCTAATGAACAATATATATAAGGCGGCGAACAGCCGGCTAAGAATCCAAGATGGCCACCTGCATCCCGAAGGATCGCTAGGGAATCCTGTGATTACATTCCATGGCTCTACCTCTACACGGCTTGCCACCATCCACGCCTCGCCTGCTTCCTTCCGACCATCCTCCTACCCATAAGAGCTCCGGATCTCCCTGGGACGTTATTTCAAGGGAGCCGAGCGTCTTGGATAGTTTTAGAACATCCTCGAGTGACACAGGGCTGTGCAGAGCGAGAGAGAGGTTTAATAAGGGTCGCTTAGCTCGATTTTACCCAGTACACCCGATACCGATGAGCTTATCTTTTAATCAAAAGCACTCCGCGAGAGGAAGAATTCGTTAGAGATTGGATCGTTCGATCAGAAGGGTTATCTGGTTTTTTATTTCAACGATTCGTAAGTTGCAACGAGAAATACAGAGCGAAATTTTTAATTCCCAGCACCGGTAATGTATCACGGATGTAACGTCGCGACGTGTTTAATTAAAATATTTTCGTTATCCCAGATTTATACGAGCGTAAATTCTTCAAACGTTACTCGATTGTCCGAATGTTCGGAAAGGTGAGAGTTCGCGGCTAATGAATTCCACAGATTCCTACTGGCCTTCCCCCGCGAATTATATAATTCGACGTTAAACTATTCCAACATTTAGATAGTGTCAGCGGTTTTCAAGATTTCTCGTACGAAATTTACGGGAACATTTTTGTAATTCATAACGCGAAAGTAACCGGGTTCTAGCAGAATTTATTACCGATTATATCTCCATTGCGGCAAATTTATTTTCCGTCGAAATAGCTGAAAAAAAAAAAAGAATTGAACACGCGATATTCCCGGCGTTAATACCAAACAGTGAACACCTCGTTGCACACGGTCGTCGATACAACGGCAAGGATTTCTACGTTTCGAAAAGTGTTTAGACGGTGTATTTAAAGGTCAGGAAATAGCCTCTTTTATTGCATTTTTATTGCACGGTTACATAGAATTATACCTGTCACAGCTGTTCACGAGCGATCGTGCCCCAGCGATAGAAACCTCGCGCACGAACTCTGTGACAGCGTCGGGGTCGAGGATCCATCGATCATCGGGGCATTACGATCATTTCGACGTTTCCGTCCCACGTTCTACACGCGGGACAATTTATTCGCTTGTACCTTATTCGACCACGACTCTCGTCGATCGCAAATCGCTCTGGTTGATTGCGGCACGCTTTAACTATTTAACTATCTGACAGGCTCAACCTTCGAAAAATGATTACCACCGCGAAATCTTGATCCGAACACGACTCCTCGTCCTGCGATGTATTTCCCGCTCCTCGGCGGAGGTTTATCGGAAAAATAATAACGAAATTTCGATATTGCCCGGCAATCGTTCAACGAACGACTCTTTTACGACCGGTCGATAAATTTTCATGCGCTATTGAACGCGATGGTTATGCGATCGTAATTAGACACACCGGTTCATATATTCCTCCCGGTGACGGAACGTTCGCGGCTGTGGAAACGACATAATCACGGGAACAGGTAGATAAGGCATCACGTGAGCCTGATAACGATAATCACGCATCAACGTCGAACGTTCTTTCCTCCGGAGCTCTGGCAATAAACCGCGAGTTGATATCCAAAGACGAGCAAAGAAATTATCGAGGCCAAAAATTATCCGTTCGAATTCCCATCATCGAGAGGGAAGGAGCAACGCTTAAAGAAGGTTGTTGCGAAATACAAGTCGAATCTATCTCGCGTTTTATTGACATCGCTCCGATGACGATTCCGTTGCCGCGTAACATTTAATTTAATGAACTGTCGATAGCCGATTCAAATCGACAGCCGCCGTTGGCTCTTTTTTCTCTCCTCTCCTCGTCTCGACCCGCGAGCATGGAACGTTGTTTATAACCGATCGACGGTAGATTATATCTGTAATGGAAAAAGATATTCCACGCTGCAAATTACGTGTCAATGCGAGCAATAATTACGGTTTGACGAGCACCGTAAGGAGAGGTCGGGCCCGTTTTATTTCCACCGGATCGAGAATTATTATTTCATCCACCGGTGACTGTTACGTCCTTTTGGGGCTAAGAATTCCTGTCGTCCCGATCCTCCATGAGTTCCTTCGTTCCCTCCCGGTTAATTGATTATCGAGTGGCGGCGAAATTTTCGAAACGAGTTCCATCGAGGAAGATGCTGCTCGATTCGCCGTACTCGCGTCGGATCGTGCGGCACGGTATTTAATTTCGCGTATATAATAATAAATATAAAGCCCGATCGCGGTTTCGGGCCGCCGTTGCCACTGTCACGCATGATGAAGCTTTTCAATTTCACTCAACAGATAACACCGCAATAAATATCACCTCGTCGATTAAAAACGGAGGAAGGAAAACTGCGATGGAAAAAAAAAAGGAGAGAGAGAGGAGAGAGAGGAAAAAGTAATGGGGAAAAGAGCGAGAGAGAAAAAGCGGGGAAAAAAAGGAGGGCGATAGGAAAAAAAAGAGAGAGAAGGAAGGATACATTACTCATTATAATCACGCGCGTATCGACGCACCACTTTGCAAATTGCGTTCATAAATATTCATCGATAACGCTGGCCCCGCAACGAAAGGGGGAACCGTCGAAAGCACCACGAAATTTATCGATCGACCCGCTCGATCTCGAATCGACTCGAGATCGAAACGCTTTATCCGACCGTTTCTTAATGCCCCCGAGATTAATATCGGGACAGTAGAATGGAGAGAAATTTTCATCGTCGGTGTAATTCAGGCCGGGCAATGTTAATAACTTAATAACCGTGTAATTTCGCGAACCGCGAGACATAGTAACACGCGAAAACTTTCGAGAGGCAATTACTCGCAAACAAGGACATTCGACCACTATTTTTCAATCCTCGAAACGTAGCGGCGTTACGCTAACGACATGTTTATTCGCCGTTGTAAATTCTAACTTATAACACGCGAAACGTTTAAATTTTGCTCGGTTAATTTGAATTTCTTAATTTCCCGCCGCGTAAATCGCGATACACGACGCGCACGAATTCCACGCAGGATCGTAAATTATCGGTGGAACAGTGGCGAAGCCGAGTGGCCATTTTCCATCGTCCTGTCTAAACCCGATGAACGCGTGGACGTCTCGCCGACGTCTTCCAGTTTTCATCCATCAAGACGACGTCGCGGCGTTGCGTCAATCGTCGTTGACTTTTGCCAGACGTCCATAGCTCGATGGCAGAGAGACGAAGAAACGAAAAACGGGACGAGGGGGAGGGAGGGGGAGAAAAAAGGAAGGAAAAAGAGGTAAATAAAAAAGACTCGATTGCGCAAGGAATCCGTTCGCCGTGGCATCGGCTGCATGCGAAAGTCCGTTCGAACTGTCCGCGCGTTTTACGCAATACTAATTATGCAAACGAGAAAGGAACTCGCTGGAAAAATGCACGCCGGGAATAATAATGCTGTCGATCATGCTAATGGCGGAAGTGAAGGCGAGGATAATCGTGGAGGTAATAACAATGGCGTACGCGTCTCGCCGCGACCGCTGACTGAGAGCGCAGAGGTGATAAGGTTGACGTTAATGCATTGCGATCGGAACGGTACACGATCGCGAACGGTTTCGTCGTCTTTTCCAGAGCCTGGCTTGCCTGCGATTTCGTAATTTTGAGCAGACACCGCGAGGAAATTGTTGTATGGCCGTCGTTAGCCCCGGCCCCGAGCTGACAGTGACACCATTACCGGCGAATCGCCGGCGTTAATACGGCGCGGCCGCTAAATCATGGAAATATCATCGATGGTATTAATCATTCGCGTGTGCCCGATTACCTGCGCAGCGATTTCCGATAGGTATTTCTTTCCTTGGCAAGGAATGCCGTCCGACGATGATAATATCGAGGGATTCGAGAAAAGGTTTCGTTGCGCGCTCGCTGCTGCTGGCCTAGCCCCGGGGTTATTAAACCCGAACGACAATGGCGAAGCGCGAATGTCGAAAAATGATAATTTACGGCGAGGAAATCGTAAATAATAATCAACTCTCGAGTTTTCGCGTACGGCCTTCCACGCTTGACGGGACACTTCGGCTGCGGCGTCGCGAAATTTCGCGTTCGCGTAAATAAGCACCGCGTCTGTTCGCTCGCGTTCATTCCGCGCTCTTTTTTTTTTTTCCTCCCGCCGTTTCTTTTTTTTTCTTTCATCGGGGACGTTATTAGAAAATTCCAGGCCGGCGTGGCGCGAGTACGCGAAACAACGCGAACAATTGGCCGACGTGGTTTTTGCCCGGCGCCCAGATTAAAGTCGACTTTACGAGCAAGCTTTCGAGGTAGAACAACGGGGCCTGAGGAAGTTCATCATCATCAAGTCGCGAGACGCGCTGCGTGACCAGCACGGGACACGAACGTAAAGCGAATTTATACCTTTTACGGCTACCGCTCGTTAGGCCCGCGATTCAATGACCTTCGTCCCCGGTTTTCTGCTTCGAAGCCGTCTTTCGACGCGGAAAGCTTCATTGCTCCGGTATCAACAGATCGGAGATATTTTTTGAATGATTTGTGAGCTTGTGCTGTGCCGGCTTGATAACGAAGCCTGAATATTCATGGACGTAATTCCGAGGTCCGTAATGAGGGGAAAGCTCCGATAAATATGGGTCAACCATTCGCGTTGGCCGGTGGAAGTTGATGACTTTTATTAAGCGGACAGGTTGAAAGACGGGGAAGAATTTAACGAAGTTTCCTAGGATTTTATAATCATACATTACGCCGAATAAACCTCGACCCAATAAACCTTTCATTCCTAAAATACAATCCCTTTAGGTAACGCGGGGTAAAATAGCTCTGGATTTATAATCTTCCTCGCACTCGTAACGTGTCACAGCCCACAATATATTAATTTATTACACCGTACTATCGTTACATATCTTCGGAAACGTAGCAAGATCGTTCGAACGCGTGTAGCTGTCAATGGGGACCGCTTAATACGACGTAATTCAATAAGTTCGAGTGGCCGTATTTCAGAAATGAAAGGTTCGTGGATCCCTGTTTATTAAAACATCATGCGAGTATAAATCTCCGGGCTATACTATCGAATCACCCTATATATTTCACCGTGACGTTAACTTTTGCGCGCGCGTTGGTACCAGAACGCCTTAGACGGTCCATATATTTAACACTTTTTCCTCGCCTTTTACGTATCAATTTGCTATTCGACGACTATAACCCGCGAATCCAACGATAACGACCTGTTTCCTCGCGCGGGGAATTATTCCCGAGTAAACGACCGTCGTCAAATTGTTCCGTGATTAACGAACCACGAAACGATATTCCTTCTGTTCCTCCCGAACAATCTCGCGAGAGGAGTCTCGTTAGGCCATCTGCATAAATAAGCGGCACGGTACGAGCCGGGATTCGAGGATCTCGCGGTCGTGTACATCAATCGGATGTCGGGGGACGAAGCGGGGACAAGAGGGGGTTGGTTCTCGTTCGAAAAGAATCGCGAGCGTTCTATGACGCTAGAGCCACGGAGGCTCGGCCGCCGACACGGATGGTCTGATGGTAGCGGTAATTATTCCCCCTAGCGGCTTAAATACAGTAATCTCTGAGTTTCTTCGGCGCGTTGTTTATGGTAATCCGCCGGTGCCGCTATAAATATTCCTGCAAATACAAAAATTGCAAGGCTCGCCCGCGCCGCGATCGCGATGGCTGCCGCTCACGCCACAGGAAATCACCTGTGGACGTTAAAAAAGGACGAGGCCCGGTGAAACTCGGTTACGGGACGCGCGCGGCCACCTCGCCTCGGTGAAATATTTTCGACAAGCGCTCGTTAAGGGTTTCGCGGCCGACTATTTTTACACCGTGTACGCCTAACGTACGCCTCCCGGCTCCGTGACGTTAAGGGACCCGACGAGAAACGGAAGCGGAGGCTCAACGTCCGATCGTTTCGCGATATTCGCCTGGTCGATTATCGGTGATCCGAGTATAATTATTCGCATCGTCACGCGATTACGAGTGTCGTTCGCAGTGCGCGACATCGAGCAACATTTAGGGCTATCTTCAGGGCTCGATCGCGATCCAATTCGCCGTCTGCTAGTGATAAAAACCGAAGATGGATTTCGAAATTATATTCGATACGTCTGTGGCAATTTCACTGTGCTACGATCGCTATACACCGAGATCCTCCAGCTAATCGTTCGCAACGGAATTCTCATCGTTCCTCCTCCCACCGCACCGAGCGGCAACATCCTCTTGCACCACATTCGAGCGCGTGACTGTTAAACTAATCAAGAGGAACGAGCTGCGGGGAGGACGTGGTTCGCGGGCAATGCAAATTACAATCCTCTTTTCATTCGTTCCAGGCACCGATCGTCATTTCGCTTTCCCATTTCGCCCCGGCGGATTCATACTCACGACTCCAATCCGAGACGTCGGTAAATACGTTCGTGCTCGCACGATATTTGCGATAGACAGTCCCTAACGAACAGCCGGGCGAGAAGACAAACGAGTTATCCAGTCGATTATTGTCTCCGCCCACGCCGTGGGCTCGATCCTCTCTCCTTGTCCTTCTCCCTGGTCCGCTCTCTCCTACCGGCCACTCTTTCTCTTTCCAATACCGTTGCCGGGCGTTATCGACCAGCAATGTTAATGTTAGATGAGCGCCGGCACCTGGCGCTCGCGTTGTAGTTATTGTCACGAGTCGCTGAAACTTTAATCGGCTTCCTCACCTGGCCGCCTTTCTCCTATTTTCTCCGAAGAACGCGCCCTTCCATGGCTCTCGTATTTTTACGCGAACATGCAGCCAGTAGCACGAGATCCGTGGCCTTTGTCCGATCGAGCTTTCTTCGAAGGAACGAGTACGACGAATTTTTCGAATTTTTCTCGAATATTCGCGGAGCGAAATAGCAGAGCACAGAGACCCAAGAAACTCGGGTAATCGGCTGGTTCGGGCGAATTGCACTCGCGCGAATGGAAGAAGCATTTCCGTGATAGCCCCTAATAGCTGTTTCGCTAGTCTGATAGTTACAACGACGAGTCCCTTCACGCGACATCTGTTTCCTCGACAGATTCAATTCCTGGATCTGCCACGAAGGCCCTAGGATCCATCACGCTACGTCATATCGTGCTCTTCAATATTAAAACGCGATACGAGCCGGGACTATTTCGCCAAATGAACTACATTCTCTTGACTATTTCATCGTCCCTTAACGCGACTACCCCTCTCATTTCCCTAAGAGCTTCTGCCTTCCGACAAAATTCGCCCTTTGGAAAATTCATTACGCACCATCTCGGGTACAACGTCGTTACAAGAAACGGACGGAAATATCAATTGAGAAATTACCAAAACCGAGCGGCTGAAACTCGAAGCTGAAACGCGCAGGATCAACCTGCGGCTTGCGAATTTAACGGTCGATTTTTCTCGGCCGAATTTTTACATTCGCCGTGTACTCCGTTGCGGAGTACAATGTTTCTTAATGTCCGGTCGTAATCGAGTTGGTGGATCAATGGAACGCGTGTCAGACGCTAATTATTCTCCGGGATGTCAGGCATTCCGATCCAATTACCCGACGCGGTCGACAATCGGCCTCGATTCAGGTTAAGTAATCGCGCGTATTACCGGTAATTACTGACCGCTGGTATCGTCGATTTATCGGGCAAGAGTTTTCAGAAGGTACCGCTTAAATTAGCCTTCCGCATAATGAGATAACGCGGCGGTATCATTAGTCTCGATCTCGAGGAACCGAGCCGCGATGCAATCATCCGCGCGCGCTGGCTTATCGTCGCGGATGTATCGTGTTCTAGTGAGTTGTTATTGGATTATCCTTCTTCGGCCGAGTTCTTTCGTTTCCTAGTGATTAATAGCCGCTCCCGGCGAACAATTCTGTCACGCGTGTAGCTGGACCAGCTGCAACCGACTTATCGAGCATCGTTCTCTTTGTCCCGAAATTTTGTAAGCTCGTTCCGTGAACATACGGGTCGAGAAAGTGAGAAAGAGAGAAAAGTTGGAATTATCGATAGGACGAGCTCGTCGATGGCGAATCGGAAGAGATACCGGCTATTAGGCTTCCAGACGTCTCGTTGATCTTTCTACACTGTACAGTAACGATACGCTGCGGGGTAGTACTATGATCTAAACCAGTTTCCTAAATCAACACCTACAAACGCGAACAACCCTCTTGGACTCGCGATTCGCTCGTAAACTTGCAACCCTGCAGTCATAAAACTGTAACGAGGATGCCTCGGCGTTTCACGACCAACAGCATCCCTCCTAACGCATTACCCGACTCTTTCGCGAGACCACCTTAACCCCTGATTAAACCCTCAGCAAGAGGGAAAGGCGAAAAATAATCGACCACCGTTCCCCTCCGACTACCCGGTTCATTTCGCGTTCTCCGCGCGATGCCGTGGTCCATCAGCTTCCGGTCCTCCCTTTCGCGGGGGTAAATGCCTGGGAGAGAGCAGCGAGGCCGATGCAAGCTTCCACTGGCGTTTCAACGGTGTCTGGGGGTGTAGGAAGGGTAAAGTAGCGTCGAAACGAAAAGTCACGTTCGTCGCGGAGATCCCTCTCCTGCGACCGGCTGGCAAATAAAAGGCGGCGTTCTAATAACGTTCGCGAGAAGGTAAGCCGGCTCGCTCGCGTGTGTCACATTTTTCCGCTTAATCGCGGCACGTACGAGGCGAAGTGGGTTCACGAGGGTGGCGCGATCCGGTGTATCCCGGTGATACGGTGGCGCGAGAGGGATGAGGGGTGGAAGGTGTGGCGCGGAGGGAGGGGTGGGACTGTTCGAGCTGGCGAGAATGTAATTATGAAGCGGAGATCTACGGGAGAAGATAAGGCCCCGCGAGCGTGATGGATGTTTTCAGCGTCTGCTACGCGTCTGCTCCGTATTACTGACTTACGAGCTCGCAACTATAGACGCCTTGTCCTTTTCTCTCTTCTCCCTCTTCCTCTTTTCTCCTCTCCTTCTCCCACGCTATCGCTCCTCTC
The DNA here is from genome assembly GCA_002201625.1 of Euglossa dilemma. Taxonomy (NCBI): domain Eukaryota; kingdom Metazoa; phylum Arthropoda; class Insecta; order Hymenoptera; family Apidae; genus Euglossa; species Euglossa dilemma. Next base: position 1,381,108 of record NIJG01000015.1, on the reverse strand, counting down.
CTTCCTCCTCCGCCGCGTCTACGTTCCTCGCATCCTCTGTTCCTCTTCTTCCTCTCCTTCCTCTCCTGCTCCGTCTTCTTCTCCCCTCGTCGTCTTCCTCTTCTTACTCCTCTTCCTCTGCCGGACTCTAATGCCGCCGATATACGCCCCGGCAGTCGGCCATTCTATGTAAATCACGTCGTAAAAGACCCGACACCACCACTGGACCTTGAGGAGGCCCTACACGTCCTACGGTCCACCTCCAAAGGACGACGTCGTGGCACGACATTAAAACGGACGACCGCTTTGATCGCGGGGGAAATTAGAGTGCCGCGGCCCGATGCCAGGGTGTGTACTTTGAATATCGATTTCTTTTTCGTTCCTTCCATCGCTCCTCCTCGATCGTTCCTCTCCTCTCCCCCTCTTTCGGTTCCCGGTTCGTTGCTCCGTCCCTTTCCTTCCCTTTATCGGCCCCTTTGGCATTGTTGCCCGCTCGATGGTATTGATATTGCGGTGGAAACGCGCGCGAGCACGTTAGAAACCCTCAATGGCGGCCCTTTATTGATAAGCAGCGGCGTTCGGGGCAGAAGCCGCCGCCGGAAGATTTATGGAAATTGGATATTAATGTAGCATCCCGGCGTTCGTTACTCGCCGAACGATCATACGGAATTCTGACACCGTAAAATTGCCGCTATACAACATCCCAACGTCCCCGAATTCCTACCTACATCGCGATTCAAAGGAACCTACATTCGTCGTTCGCGAATATCCATATTTCGTCGCGACGCTAAAATTTCACCGATCCTACGTATCCTGCTCGCGAAATCGCGTTGTACCTGCGCCGGTACGCGCGTCTCTTCCTGCACCTAAATCGCATTAATCCTGTTTACCGGCGCTTTAACGGCAGAGTTCTTTCATCGCCGTCAGCCCCGGGACAAGCATTTCCCGCGAGGAAACAGCGCGGGAACGCGGTGCCTATCGTGGCCGAGAATCTATCCGGCGCGCATCCCCAGAAAGATCGGCCAGAGGGAACGAAATATTCCAGCAGGCAATTGCCGGTCGACGAGGAACCGAGTCTGCCCCACATACGCGTCGCTGTGTGCACCGGACAAGTTCTCCGGGTCCCGCCCAGGTCTGCCGGCCAATAGTCATTAGCTGGGCCCATTAAACCCCCGGACGTGCACGCACGCACGCAGTCCGCGGGGCCACACGGTGCACCGTGAGCGGGTACGCGCGTTTGCACGCGGCGCGCGGCCTCGCACGAAGGCGGTTTCGACGAAGGTGCGCCAAGGACGGCGCGATCCTGCCGACCTTTGCGACCGACAGGGATGGAAGAGGAGGGCTGAGCAGCGGGAACAGGGGCAGGGTGCGGAGGGCAGAGAGAGGGGTGCTGGTCGTGGAAGAAGGGTAGGAAATGGTGGAAGAGAGGAAGAGGCGGGTAAGAGAGAAGGAGAGCGGAGAACGAGCCGCGGTAAGGAGAGGATTTTGGACAGCTGGGAATGGTATTGAACGATTGCTAGGGATACGGGATGGATTTCTACTTGTGTGTTCTTCGGATTGCAAAATGGAGGAGTCCTGTCGCCAGTTTACCTTCGTCTTTCGTCGTTTCCAGTTTCTCCGCTGCGATTTTTTTCTCTCCTCTCCCGCCGAGTCTCGGAATCGACTAGGTTTTCGCGGATATCGATGTCGAGGTGTCCGATGGAAATCAATACCGAGTCGTTGTCCGCGATTTAGACGAGCACTCCGTTCCCGCGGCGATACGATTTTCTTAATTATTTCCCGGCAATTGACCGGCCATGTAAATCTCTGTCAGTGACCCACGCGCGGTCATCGATTACGCGCGTGAGATATTGGAAGACTCGCGTACCGTATCATCGGTCTCGCGTGTATGCACGCGTTACTCAATGGACGGAGATAATAGAATAAGGCGGGGTCGAGTCGGTACTCTGACAAATGCTTTATATCCTCGAGACACCGAGTGCTTCGCTCGCGAGACCGTGCTTCGGCCCAGGATCTTTATTTACACGCTTGTCAAATCATTCCCCGTCACTTGGAAGTCTACCAAATTCTAAATTGCCGCTCCGTTTCTCCGGTGCAACCTATCGGCATCCTCGGGGAGCCGCGCGCGTGTCTAACCGCGCGAGATCCGGCGAATCGGCGGAGCGAGAGAGCGAACGGCCGAAGAAAAGTGTCGGTATCGTAACTAATTGACCGAATGGGAAAGGAAGGCGATACGGTGTGGGATAAAAAAGGAAGGATCGGAAAGTGTGGGAAGAGAGCGAGAGGCAGGCTGGAATGGCGTGTTACGTAGCCGTTGGCTCGCGATCGTCCGCCAGTTCCGGCGAGGCGAAACGCCAGCTCGGCGAGCAACTTCATGGCTAGCGGCAGGTCTGGTAGCGTCTCCCGGTGAGAGACGGCGAAAACGGTGGGGGATCGTGCACAGGAGGTAGAGGCGGGCCCGAGAGGCGGCTTTAACGCCCGCCTTCCATCGACTTTATAGCGGCTGATAGCGGACAGCGTAATCAAACGGCACTTGCCGCGACGTCGAGCGTTATCGTGACTCGCGTACGCGCTCGCTTGCTCGTGCGCCACCGTGCTGCCCGTTGGAGCGGGAAGTGGTGCCGCCGACGTGTAAAATGAGCATAATAATGGCCGAAACTGAACGCGACCGGAATCGTCTGCCCTGGTCCCCGCTGCTTTACGCGCCGCGTTATGTTACCACGCTTACGAGAGCCTCGTAACTCCGTCCTGTATGGAGCGATCAAGCTTTCGCCCCGGTATCGCCAATCTTCCCTGGGTTTTACGATCCTTTCGGGGCGTGACTTCTGCGCGTGTTTCTCCACGCTTCTCCGCTTCTTTTCCCTGCTCCGCGAGTATCCATGGCCAGGCCGAGCACGATATCCCTGCGAGCGATCGCCGATATCGTCGGAAACGCCCGTGGAAAATGGTCGCCGACCAGCGTACTCTCCTCGATACTCCGCCGCGTGGAATGCAATCGTAGACACCCGGTCGCGGGTAACAGGCAAAGCTTTCACACTTTCGACACTGCACGCACTTTGGGGACAGACACTTTCACTGATCCCGGAAGACGCGAGGCTGGACCGAGGCCAGTCGCGGGATTCCGCGAGGCCCGAGCGCGGCAGGAAATACGGTGAAGACACTTCCGCGGCGAGGAACGTCGCCTCCTGGCATCGTGCGAGGAACTGCCGCGGCCCGCAGCCGGCGTGAAGCAGAAGAGGCAGAGCAACGGGCAACGAGCGGATATTTCAGCTGCCGGCTCCTGCTGAGATGCGGCGATTATGTTTGTCCATTAATATGCGCCGAGACAAGGCAGCTTGGTCCTTTATCCGCTCGTCCGCGGCGCTCAGTGGGTCTCTGGGTCTGCGGGTCTTCTAGGGCCTCCCGGTACGTTCTATCATTTATCACCGGGCTTTCACGCACACTTTTCGCCCTGCCCTCTCGTTCCACGCGAGAACGACCGTTAGTCTTCCACCGAGACCGGCTTGGAAACCAACGAACGCTTCGTTCGCCTGTCGGCCCGTGTCTTCCAGCTTTGGCTCCTTCTCGAATCTTCAGTCGGCCCAGACGCCAGTTCCTTCCAGCTGCTGTCGCCACTCATCGCCGCGGATTTCTTTCGCGCCGAAAATCCTCCTTTCGCGTCCACCAAGTCGCGCGACCATCTTCCTTATTCGAACCAGAGATCCTTCGATTCGATGGCGAGCGATAACGATAACGAGCGGACAATTCGAGTCGGAAGTGACAAGGGGTGTCAGGAACTGTCTTCTCGGATGACGAGCGAATTCCAATGATCGTTCGTTATTACAGCAAGCATGCTGTCGCGGTGGTTCGCATTTTTATCGCGTCCTCGTAACCTGTCGCGGGACCTTCCGTGCCGTTTTACAAACAATAGCCAACCTACTGCCGAGTCTCCGACCTTTTCCCACAAAAGGATCTCCCAATTATACTTGCGCCGGACTATAACTCAAAGATGCATTTTCTATCGCACCCCGGGCTAATGCCTGGCCTTTCGTGGCCACGTCGTCGAATACTAATTTACCCTGGACCCCTGGATTCCTCCAGCTGGCCCCAGACTGCTGTCCGACGATTCTATAATTCGGAAAAAAACGAACGCCCACCGTGCCGAACCCTCGAATCGATCCAATCAACGGTCAGTCGGTCGAAATTAGACCCGAGAAGAAGCTCGTCTCCTAACGAGATCCATCGTTCTAGGGAGATCACAATGAACGGAGGCGTCCAAAGTCGCGGCTGTCAGCTATTCGTGAACGGCCGGGTTACCGGGTATTAATAACAATTCCTGGCTCGGGAACGGTTCCACGGGTCCGGGTCCAGCGGTGATTTAGTAACTCGCCGGTTAACTTGTTCCTTTTTTTCAGCAGGCCACGCTGGCGCGGCGGGGCCCGGGCGGGAGGCCCACGAACACCGCGTCAATATGTTAATCCACGGTATATAATCCCCTCGATACGAAAGAGGGACCGAGGTTATTAAAGCTCCCGAAGGCCCTGTCCTCTCGTCCACGTGAACACGTTATACCCGGTACGTCGTCGTAAATATGAAATATCGAAGCCCGGATCCACGGATCGTCGGTTTCGTACGGGGGCCACGAATCGGGCCAGGGCGACGATGATCGTTTCTAACGTCTCCACCTCTTTCCTTTCGACCCGTTTCCATCTCTCCCGCTCCTCGTCCCTCTCTGCGCGCCATCGCGTTGCACCCGGCTTCCATTCGACTCCTATGCCAATTAAAAATCTTCCTTTCGGCGATTTTACGAGAGAACCAGAGTGGAGAAGCCTCGGCTAGCGAGAGACCGTGGGATCGCAGCCCGAACGGATTCTCCTCTATGCTTCCATGGAATTACCGTCGGGGACGATGGAAATAATGCCCTCCACGTTCTCTTGTTGCACCACGATCGGCTGGAACTCGAGGACTTTTGTCCTCGTTAATTCCGGACCCGGGCTCGCCGGTTCGCCCTCTTCGTCCTTCCACCGAGCCGGCGGCTAGGAAAAATGCCTGCGGACGGTTTTTCGACGGCCAACGGCCGCGACTTTTCCCTCCTCCTACCCCGGATTATGGTCCGGAATATTAATGGCCGGGGAAATTCGGTGACTGAATTTTCCGCGAAATTTTCCGCGCGCGAACAACCGACCGACAGAAGTTCCTTCGAATTTTATTTCGGCAGATTTGTTCGATCTCCTGTTGCCAGGGGTAATTAATATTGAAACCACCGAGAGGAATCAACCGGTATTTTTAATTTACCCATCACGGAGAATGTACGTCGCATATCATAATTAATATCAATTACGAATTCTATTTGGGTACACGCTGCAAATCGGTAGATTCAACTTCGCCGGGTAAGATAGAACGAGTTCCGATTTTCTAATAGACTCCGCGGATGAAATATCATTGTAACGGTTATTATATACGATGAGATGTATATTTTACTATCCGATTGCATAATTAAAACTGACTTGATTCGATTTCCAGTAAGGTGTATTAATGCTTTTTCTAGCACCTGTCACGTCGCTCGGCCAGGTTAGCTTATAATTTCGAAGCGAATTAAGGACGAATCGCAATGTACACGCGAGTTAATGAAATTTGAACGTAAAAATCGAGAGAAACCTCTTAACTCGCCGCGATCCGAATGATCGATTCGAATCTTCCACGACCGGCGAAATGGCCGTTCGCGATCGGTCCGGCGCGAAATCTTCTTGGTCAAAGTACGCGCTCGTAGTCGCGACTTATTAGCTACATCCCGTCGAACGCGGAAAACTCGGAGGCTTGAATCGGTTTTCTGTCGTCCATTAAGTGATTCGCCGCGATATAAATGAAAGTCCGGCTCGGCCCGGAGTTCTCGTGGCTCGGTGAGAGAGCGAGAGAGAGAGATATCGAGACGGTACCGAATTAAATCTGTGCCATTAGCGGCAGTATTTCCCGCGCGTTCCTCTGTCCATTCACGATCGTAATCGGGGATCGAACAAGAACGAGGCTCGCGATATCTGGCTATTCTGTGCATTGATCGCGATAAATTGCGCCCGATGTAATTGCGCCCTTTCCTCCAGCCCTTCCTCTTGTTTCCTCTCGGCCCGATCGGAGGCGACGATCGGGGGAACGGAAAAGGGAGATACCGGCGGATAAGCGAGTAAAGGAAGAAAGGCGAGAGAGACGGGGAAGGAAAGAGGGCCGCGGGGAGATCGGCCGTGGAGAAGGAAGTAGCAGAAAGAATCGCAGCGAACGAAGGGAAAAGATGGCGATAAATTGAAGCGCAGCGCGGAATTTGAAGCTTGCCGTGGAAAAAACTGAAGCAGCCACGGTGGCAGAAGAAGCGATAAATTAAAACGTGAAAGGAATTTGAAGCTTCTAGCGGAGGGGGTCGAGGAAACGGTGGCAAGAAAAGAATTAAACGGCCAAGCACATGGAGAATTGCGGTACGGAGAGAACAGTAGGAATTTGTAACAAATTGATGTGCAGGAAGAATTTGAAACCTCTGGCGGAGGGAGCGCAAGGAGCCAGGGTAACGGCTACTGAAGAAGTACATTAAATTTTATATTCCTTTTTATATTCCGGCCCTTACCACTCGATGCAAAAGAAGAAGAGACGTTTCTTTAAACGTTCTTTATCGCGGACAAAAGGTTACATCGCGCTTTGCGAGATTTACTACCCGTGCGACGTTACTAAACACGCGTTTATCGCTTAATCCCTCTGTTCGAGAATTTATATCCGCGAAATCACCTATTGGGCCCGACGCGTACGTCGGAGGCGGAAGATTTTTGTAATTTCCATAGAGAGCGACGGGAGAGAAAGAGAGAGAGGGTTCTATGGGACGTGGATAATGGCCGCGCGATTATCGCTCGTCGGACACAGGAAGATCGAAGGCAGGAGGGCAGAAAGAAAGCGAGATTTGTCAGTGGAGCAGTCACTAATTTCAAGTGACGCGCAATAAAAGCGTCGTCGAGTGTATCTCGCGAACTAAGGAGGGTTATTTATCGTTCTGGAAATTGCGGAGTGCTTCTACAGAGTTAATATCGTCAGAGTATAATTCTATCTTTATAATGACGACGATCTTTTCTCGCGGACGAGTCCGGGCATATTACCGGTAGTTTATTCTCCGGCCGGGAAATTTACACCCTCTGCGTCCCCGTGGTGCTCGGTTCCCTGTTGGAATTTTCGGTAAACAGCTTCTTGTTACATTTTAATTATTCTTCGCCCCTTTATCGCGCCACTTCCTGCGTCGTGCTGTACAAATAGGTTCCGTGTTTCTTGCTGCTCGAAACAAGAAACTCGTTGTACCCTCCTCGGCTCGAAAAATTTCTGATTACGAGCCGGAGGTTTCCCGCTTTAAAAAAATCCGAAGAGAACGGACCTGATCTATAAATCTCCGCATGCAGGCAGTTAGAGACCCAGAGCAAGAGATTACAAGAGAGACCGATGTTGCCTGTTAATCCATTTCAGTTTCTGTTTTTCCATAAATTCCACCAGCGAACTATCCTTATCACGTCTAATCAGGCTTTTATTTCGCTATCCGATCGCGTAATTAAAACTGACTCGCTTCGGTACAAAATAAGGCCCGTAATGATTTCCTTAACACCTGTCACGTTAGCCAAATCTTCGATCGAATGAGTATCGCGGTACAAATTATCGAACTTTCTGCTGTAAAACACGCATTTTCGAGGAACTTTCGCGCAATGATACTCGCATCGTGATACCCATTCCGTTCTCATGCGTCGCAACGCTCGCGAATAACGAAAATCGGTATCGCGATAGACCTTTCGATGAAGCTCTCTCGAAACGTTTCGGAACCTCGAGCGTTCCGAAGCGTCGAAAATTTCCATCTGGCTGTCGAATTAAGGAACCGCGGATACCTGTACCGCAGGAATGTCCTCGCATCCCCGCGAGACAATGCCACCACCCGACAAAGAGTAACCATCTAACGCGGCGAAACAAGCATGTTCGCGATCCCTTAACGAGAAGCTCGTCCCTGGAGCGCACCCTCCGGCCAGCGGAGAACCGACTCTGGCACGATTTTATCTTCGAATTCCGTAACTCGATAAACAACGTCGAGATGTCACGGCAGGTCCCGTGCGCTTCTTCTGTTCGAGAGCAGGGCCCCGTGCAGCCCCGTGTCTCGTAAAGATCCCTCTTTATAGCCGCCCCTCTCGTTTCCAGTCCGCTTTTATAATTTCCTTTTTGAAAAATCTCCTCGGAACCGAGCGCAGCCAACGGCCAACGCTGCGCCTTCCTTCGCCTTCCTCTTGCCTTCCACTTGCCCTTTTTCTTCCCTCCTTCCCTCATTCTCCTCTATTTTTTACACTTTTTCTACGTCTTTTATATTTCTTATATTTTTACCTCTCGTTCCTCCGCTATCCCTCTCTCTCTCTCTCGATTCGCGATCGAACCTCTTCGACCCGTCGTACCTGAACGCGCGCAATTTCTTTTCCTTTTCCTCCTTCCATTTTTTCTCTTCCCTGCTCAGAAAGGCTATCCGCGAGAGAAACAAAAAGGAGAGACGGCGTAGAACGCGTTCTTTCAATCGAGGATTCCTCTCCATTCAGAAGATCCTCTTGCTCGAGTCCTGGTCGTTCGTCGTACACTGTTGCGATCGTATTAAGATGCGAATTCGGAGACGGCCAGGCCTCGTTGATCCGAATTTATCGCGACCGATCCGCGCGGATAAATTCGAGTCTTATCGGTCGTGGTCGCACATGCTGATCCGACGCCCGGATCCTTCCACGTCGTCCGCTCCTCCCGCGTCCACGGCGTCGTTTTCTGCGTCTCTCAGGTAGGTTTCGTTTCCCCTGAAATGGCTTGTCATCGACATTTTGTCCAGTCTTTCATCTTTTTGCCCGTCAAGAGGTTCCTTAAGGCGACTCTGTTGCACCTCGGTGTTGCAACCGCGGCGAATCCGCCGGCGCCATCGCGTCACAGAGATAAGACTTCCAACAACGCGCCAGTCCTCGTTCCCTAACACCTCGTACGTTTCGATTCCTCGTAATTCCGCGCGATTCCTCGCCGCTGATTCGCGGCATAACTCTCGCGTAATCCCCGAAGTGGCCGAGATCTCGAGCGCGGCCGCGAACAGAAACGCTCAGCGTTCGCCCTTTCATCCGCGGGAATTTACGCGGCGCTTCTTCCGGCGATTAACCGAGAGGTGCACGCCGGGCTACGGCGACGCGTACAAATTGCAAGCAGCGGCATTATAATAATTCCTCCCACCGCGATACCGGGAACCGCGAGTGCATAAACACGCGGGAGACCTGGATTTATCGAACGATCGCTCGAGACGCTTCTGCATTCCTCCGTCTGCTTGGATTCCGCGATTCAACCGCCTGACCCACCGCCACGAGCCTCGCCCTCCGCTTATTCCTCGGCCATATTCCGCGATCGAGCCGCGATCCAACCGCGATGAACCCACGCGTCGATCTTCGACGACCGATGACGAAGAGGACACGAGCGAATCTTCGTGCTTCGAATTCGCGATCGGCACGATCTTACGCGTTGACACGAGTAACAATCGCGAAGCGACGCCGGATAAATCTCGTGGACAATGTCGTTGCGCGATTTCTAGACGCCGCGAGTCGCCAGGAGAAAACGATCGCGACTTCGAGTCACCTGTGACGAAGCGAAGGAAGAGGAAAGGAAAGTATTCCGTGCCTGGAATTCGCGATAAGACCCAATCCTCTCACCGAGTGTAATCATTCGTGACGAAGCGTCGCCAGATAAATTTCGATCACGGCGATGCTCGATTTTTGACACGTTCATTGCCAAACATGTCAGTTTGTCTCGGTGTCACGGCACACGTGACTCGCGCGGTCTCCTTTGAAAGCTTCGTGATATTTGAGGGGAGAGATACGGTAAATGTTTAATAGATAAAGGTAATTGCAGAAGGAGAAGGAAGAGGAGACGCAGCACGAATTCGCGATAAGACTCGATCGTCCGGACTTCCACGAGTAATCACTCACGACGCAGCGTCGCCAGATAAATTTCGCCCATGGTAACGCGCGATGCATGTACGGTTTTTAACGCGGGAATGATTTTTAATAAGCACCGGGATGGTTTTGATTAATAAACGTCGATTACGGCCAGGTACGGCGGTCGGGTTCGTCGGCATGCATCGCGGCAGGCTTTTGATTTACAGGCGAATTTTAGCTTTAATGCCTCGCGTTGAACCGTTCTCCTCGCCGATGATGCATACGTCGTTTGGTTAATAAACCGTTCCACCGTGCCAGGAATCGTTTTTCGGGAAAAAATCAACGAGATCTTACTTGATAGCCTCTTCGTATTTAGGCTGAGCATCACGAACGAGCAGCGAGCGTGTCAGACGCGAATATCGAGGCTTCCTCTCCGTATCGGTGACCGAACGAAGATTATTTTTAAGAATCGTCGCGATACATCCGGCGAAACGGAGACGAAGCAAACGATGATAGACCATTGGCGCGTGTAATTAGCGGGAATATTTGCTCCACGGTATTCTCGAATGGTACCAAACATAGCTTAAAAATCGCGTCGTTCCTTTCTCCCTTTCTTCCCCTTTATTCCCAATCGACGTCTCGCATCGACTCTTTGCATCGGCCGACTCATTATCCCGCCAAATTTAGTTCTACAAATTTGTTCCCTTGTAGTCGATTCGATGATCGAGCCCCGTTCTCGCCGGTTACACTTAATCGCGCTCGAATTCGCCGGCGAGCACGCATTCGGCGGCAATTTGCATAATTCGCGTATCAACGATCTCGCGTTATTGCGGCGAAGAAAAGGGGGAAAAAGGAACGGAAACACGAGGTAAAAGGGAAAAGAGAAGGCCGAAAGGGCCTGATACTCGGGGTTATTATTCCGTCTGAACGAGAATCCCGAAAGAACGTGCGGGCAAATATTTAAAGCGCGGTAATATTCCGCGCGGCGCACGCACCGAATCGCGCGAGGAATAATAAAAAGGGACGCGTACCGATGTTTTCCACTGCGGGAACATCTGTATACACACTGGCTCGTTAGCGACGTACCTGGTCGAAAATTTCGGTTGAAAATCGAGCCGCGCCGCCATTCGTGATCGCGAGGCGTGGCCCCGCTCGAAATCCCGATCCTCGCGTCACCGCGATACCGGCTCTCGATTAATTCCACGCATTTATTCCCCAATGTCTCGATAATACTTCCTTTCAGCCAGAATTCCACTATCCTCGCACTTTCTTTCACAACTTCCCGGAGAATTTATATTCCGCCGAGTAAGGTACACCGGTCGTGCGGTACCGATAGCGTGTAATCCATTACATAAAGGAATCGCCGAAATTCGAGTGTCTTCTCGTAATAAAGTTCTATATTTTAAGTTTCAGTTTGCACGAGTATCGAGAAATTACTTGGAACTCGAAGTTTCTTTGAACCAGCATCAATATTACATTCCTCTGGTAATAAATTTCCGTTTTTAAAGATTCGTTCTCGCGGTAAAAAGAGTTCCTTCGAATTTAAATCTCTCGCAAACTTCTTCGCGGAATCATTAAGCCCCTCATAAATATCCGTCGCGAAATTTTATCAACTGCAGAGGATTAGACTCGTTAAATTTTCGTTTTCATACGTACCACGCGAAGGCTTCACCTTCGAAGAATCCTCTTCGATTCGAAATTCCACGTCGCAGATACTTTATCGCGAAATTACTAAATTACAAATCAAGACAAGATATCGAAAGATCGATGATACGCGAGTTAAAAGGAAAATCTAAAAGGAAAATTTCATTGGAAAGTTTCAGAACCAGGCTGTGGTATATTTAAATTCGAAATTCCGTCGATTCCCGGGGCAAATACCTCTGGCGAAACTTTGCCAATAGCAAAGTATTAGAACTCGTATATCCAGCTTCATGGAAACGGATCATCCCTTAGAAGCCGCGCCAAGTTTCTCGAGCAGCTCGTAACGAACCGCGGCCTTACGTAATATCGGAATCAATTAAGCTGGAGCGACGGGGAATCCATGGTTGCGCGTTGCATCACCTGGCCGAGGCCGTTCCCAAAATCGTCCGTATCGTCGACAGCGGTGCGTGTTGCATCGTTTACACAGCCTCACGCTCGGTACACGTGCACGTGATCGAGCACGGAGCGCACGTCAGTTGATTTAGTGTCAGATTGGTCACGGGTTGTCGCCTCACCCTCCGACCTGCAGGTTCTCTCGCTTTCTTTCCGCTCCGCGCCGCCTGCCTCCTTCACCGACTAGGCCCGACACCCGCAATATTTTTTCCATTTTTCTCCATTTCTTTTTTTCTCCTCCCTCCGCCTCTCGTTCCCTTCTTTTAGCTCCTCTCCCGGTCAGTTCGTAAGGGCGCAGCCCGGGATCTTTGATCACCCCGCCGACCATCGAGAGCGACCTGATCATCCGCGGTCTCGCGTCGAAAAGAAACCGATCCCTCCGCGCCTTTTCTTCCTTTTCTTCCATCTCTCCTTCGTGCCTCGCTTCTCCTTCTTCTTCTTCTTCTTCTTCTTCTGCTGCTTCTTCTTCTACCGCTTCTTCTTCTACTTTCCGGTCCGTGGTGCAGCTCGGAGGAGGCCCTGGATCATTAGTCGAGCTTTCTGCTTCGTCAGAGGATACTGCGACGGAATTCCTCGAGCCGTCCTCCGCGTTTGTTTACATCGATACCGGAGAGAACTGATTAGACGGGAAATTCGAAGAAATCACACGACATAAGAAGGAATTAACAACTAATCCCTTCCTAAAGTAGCAAGAGAAAGTTGGGAGACAACCGTGCTTGGAATAACAAATCGAGGAATTTCTTTTTACAACCTGATTATGATGCTCGGAGATGTTATTTACAGAAACTCGAATACTCGCGTTTTTTTTCACAAGCGCAGCGTGATCGTCTTAATACGGGATAAGGAAGGAGTATTATCACCTGTGCAGTCGTTAAGGAGTTAATATACATTTCACCCTGCCAGTCGCAAATTTTAATTTCCGTCGATCAAAGTACCCTCTTCGGTTCCCGTCACGCTTCACCAAGGTTCCACGCACGACTCGTATAATCTCCGATTTGTAGCGAAAAAAAGAGAAGCGAAGAAGACGACGCGAATGTCGGCATGAATATCAAACGGTGTCGATTATCCGGTACATCGAACCAGGAAACGGGCAGTAATTCGGAGGAAAGGACAGTAGGACGGGAACGGTAGCATGGCGGTTGAAATAAACCCTCGTTACGACCCCCATAATCACACCGGTTCCCAAGTGACACCGTCGGTATAACGAGCGATCGGTGACTTTTATCCGGCTCGCGCGAGAGCATCGCAATCTTCGGGGCCGGAAAGTTTGTTCCGTCGCGTGGCCTACCATTATCGCGATTAAACGGTCGAAAACGTTTCGTGGCCGCTCGCACGCTGCAATTTCGTGGTGCACAGCTGTGATCCGTCCACGGACAGACTGCTCGTGCCGTGTTCGCCACCCTGTTTTGCCCTCGCTTCCTCTTTCTCTAGCCTTCGCCTCTTTCCGATCCCCGTTTCTCTCGCTGCCTCCTAATGCCTAGGTGTGGAAATGACTTGTGGGATCGGCTGGTAGCCGAATGGCAGAAAAGTGGTACTTTCGTGGCGATACCCTAAATCATGGAATCGAGGGGCGAACGCGTAGCCTGTTCGTCCTGCAACCTGATCGTTTCCCTTGCTTTTCCGTCACCTTTTCTCATTCTTCTTCCATGGTTCCACGGAAGGCGAGAAAAGTGGATGTTTGAGATGATAGTGCGATGTCGATGATTGGAGCAATTTCAAATATGACGAATATCTTTTTAGAGAAGACGATTAATAATAGAGATTAGTTTTCGATTTGATAAGTGTGATAGTTTTTTCTTGATTTCTTTTGGCAACGGAGCGAGCCAATGAAATGGTAATTTTAGTTTAAACGATAACGAAATTTCGACACGATTTTCAAGGATGAAAATTGGCACCAGAAACGGTAATGCGTAGACGATGTTAGGAATAATTCGAAGCCGAGGCAAGCTGAACGTCGCGGGAATAAAATGGGAGAAGGTTCGTTCGGCATGGACGAGTGATAATGAACGTTAGGCGGATAAGTGAAACGTATTCACGTATTTTGATTAATTAAAGAGGCGCGCGATGGTTGGCGTACGTGTTTGAATACGCTTTTGTGGGCGGGCAAACACGGGCGTCGTGGCTGAATGGCTGATGAATTTTTGAAAAGCGAGAAACGCGGCTAACGGTTCGGATGGCTCGTTTAAATGCGAATGGGGAAGATGAAAAGGAAACGTGCCGACGCGTACGTCCCGTTTGGTAAATTAAATATTTTTCCACCACCGGCTCGAATAAAAATTCCCCGTGTATCGGAATTCGTGGCCGCGAGAGATGGAGCCACGTGTGTACGGCCGATAAAAAAGGCCCGAACCGTTGCAATTATAAAATTCCCCGACCGGTCCATCTTCGTACTGTTATTCAAATTTCCGAGCCACAAAGGGCCCGATTCATCGCGCTGCGCCTCTTGAGCGGCGAATCAACGAGACACGTCGATGGATCAAAAGGTATTCTTCAACCTGGCGTTTCGTCAATTGTAATTATGTCCAGGTAGGTGGCTAGGGGCGAACGTTAACGAAAAACGTCGGGGTCACGGTGGGGAATAAAATGAGAAGAAGGGGGATGACGGCGTGACGGACAGGAGGCGTTTCAGGGCGGAGAAGGCGTTTCCTCTCGTGTTCACTCGTTCACCGGCTGTTCCATCGCTTCCTTTTTTCTCGATCCATCGAATCCGCCGCGAACCGCGCTCTCTTCCTCTTTTCTTCCTCCCCCGTCGAAAGAACGAGAGATAATCGAACGTTCGAACAACCCCGAAATCTTGGCCGGAGAACCGCGAGCCTCGTGCTCGTCCTGGCTAATGGTTCGTTAGCCGAGACGAAACCGTAACGATGACCCGTGGACGGGTCTGTCGATCGTGCCGGTGGATCGTTCGCGATTCGTTCCATCGTCCATCATGACGGGTCGCCGGAAAAGCAAACGTCGCACGACGATCTGGCAGAAGTTCTCCGTGGTATAACGGTCCGCTCGCGGATGAAGGATGGATGGGTCGCAGTCGGAGATCGCGTGACAAATTATCAATAACTCGAACGTGAGTCTAGCAAGAAGACACTCGGGCAAGAAGCGAGCGAGGAAAAGGAAGACTAATGACGAGATTGATGTCGGCCGTGCTGTACGAGCGTTGTAAAAGAGTGGCCGACGACAAGCGACGACGACCGGCTGAAAAGGATCCTCGTATCACCTTGCCAAACAACTGTATATCATTTCGTGGTTCCGTCGCGGGAGGATGGAAAAAATTGCCGACCGTGCGCCATTTCTGAGCCGGTGGATCTATCTCCGGCATCGGATTAACACCTCGGGCTTGACGTATCGATCTCGTACTTCTGTATTTTTCCACACGGCTCTTCTTAACCCTTCGGCGGTCCAAAGACGATTCACGCGCGTATCGATGTCTTGACTGCAACCTCGAAGCGAAAGCTCGAGGATAATTGCGTTATTCGAAACGCTCCTTTCCTTTTATTCTGCGCTCGCCGCGAAGAATCTCTTCGAATTTGCAACGTTTCCACGCTCGGTCTCTAGATCCTCGACTCGAGAGTTCCGCGGCAATTCGAGCATCCGTCGAATGGTTCGAAGTAAGCCTAATTTCGATGCCGATACTCCGGCGCAATCAGCGAACGGTAATCCCCCGGGGCAACCGGGAATCAATGCAAATCTCCGATTCGCCGTAGATAATACGAAATCGTTTGGAAACGGCCTGAGCCAGTGAAGGCTGAGAGGGTAAGAGGTAAGTACTTAAGGCGAGCACGGCTAGAGTTTCACTTAAACGAGGAGTTTATCCGAAACGAGCTCGTTCCGCGGATTAAAGCGTAACGCCGCGGACGGAACTGTCTGCGGGGCCGCGAACAGATGGCAGAAGACGAGGCAGCCCGCCGCCAAATTGGCCGGTAAACGTAACGGGCCGCCATGTAAAGCGCGTATAATGAGTATGCACGGACCGTGAAATAATAAGGCCGCTTACACGCACGCGGAACGCCGCGTTCCCTCGCGGAACCACGTCTGTGCGCGTGCTGCGATTCGACGAAGATTTATACGCGATGCTCGCGAGAGAACGGTCAAGACCGATCGCGGTCCAGATTTCGACCGTATCGCGTTAAGTAACGAGGGTCGCTCGGGTGTCGACGATTTTTAACAACCCGCAGAGAACCATTCGATCGGATAACGCGTAAATAACTTCTCACATCCGCGGAGGAATAATTTATTTCCGCCGACTTCGCCGACTTCACTGACCAACGGTATTACATCGCCGAACAAGTACGTGTAATACGCGTCTACCTTCTTCGGAACGACGCGTTTCTCGAATTCTCTCTTAAAACCTTGGAATTTGGGTATCCTTGGCTCTGAATATCGCTAATGCCGAAAGGATCGAAACTTCGTAGCGTTACAAAGGAATGATTCGTGCACTATGAATTTTGGCAGAAGAACAGCTCTCGAAAGTTCAAATTTTCGTAGACTCGTCGGATTGAAAATATCGAGGACGGAAGTGGAATGGGGGTATTTAGGTATATTCTGTTGTAGATATGCCTAATAGCGTAAGGATTGAAACTCCTCGCTGCGTTACAGAGGAATGATTCGTTCACTATGAATTTTGGCAGAAGAACAGCTCTCGAAAGTTTCAATTCTCGTAGACTCGTCGGATTAGAGATATCGGGGACGGAAGTGGAATGGAGGTATTTCGGTATATTCTGCTGTCGATATGCCTAATAGCGAAAGGATCGGGTCTCCTCGTCACCGCCCATCCAGCTTGACTTTTACTGTCCCCCTGACGGCTGCTCCATCTTCCACCCTGCGTTCGTTCGCTTTTCTAGCCGTCGCTGCCCTCGGCCGGATAAAAAGAGAAGTCCGGTTTGGGAAAAAGGGAAGGAAAAGAAATACTAGAAACGATCAGAGGCTACAAGTGAGACGAGGTCGGTCGAAGGGGCTGAAGCGGTGGGCCGTCCCCGGTTCTTTTGCTTTTGTTTCCTCGCGTTTCGGTGGTGTACCACGGCTGGCCTGCGAAAGCAGAAGAGGCCGACGGAGGCCACGGGGGCGCAGAGGTGGAGAACGAAAGATGGACAGAGAAAGAAAGAGAGGAGAGGGCCAACGAGATTGGATGAGGCTCTCGCGCAGCCTGCGGTATAATTAAAATACAGCCGAGCACCAACTGCTGGCCCGTGCTGCTGTTGTTGCTGCCTTCTCCTCTCCTCTTCCATCATCCTGCTCTTTCCTCCCTTGCTTCACCAGCCTGCTCCCGCTTCGTTTTCCACTCCTCTTCCTCTTCGCCATCTTCTCTCGCACCGTTACTTCTTCTTCCCTCGAGTGGAGCCCCCGGCTCAGTGATTAGTATTTAGGAGCTGCAGCATTGGCGTCGAGCTACGCGAGCTTCCTTTCGCCTTTCCTTTTTCTTCCTCG
Source organism: Euglossa dilemma (assembly GCA_002201625.1). NCBI lineage: Eukaryota > Metazoa > Arthropoda > Insecta > Hymenoptera > Apidae > Euglossa > Euglossa dilemma. The sequence goes on along the minus strand of NIJG01000015.1, from coordinate 1,363,691 downwards.
CTTCCTTCGCGCGAGCTTTAATGAGAGAAAAAGGGGATGCTGCTCGTTGCTCGCGGGATTTCATCTGGTTCCGTTTAGTCGGGGTTTAAGGGAATCGCGCGAATGCTGAAATTCTTTCGATCGCAGACTTTAAAGCTATATTCTCTACTCTAGCTTTATTCCTTTCTCGATCACCGTCTTTGATTTTTAACATCGAACGGATTATGCCGGGGAATTATGACGAAAGTTGCAACACCTGTTTCAAATATAACCGGTAATTAGGGTAATGTAGCTTTCCAGGATAAAACGAGATTCAATTTTACATTCGCGTGTTCTCCAAGTACGTCTAATTCGTGACATTATTATACTCCAATTGTTCAAACCATCTATATAGCGACTAATAAACTAAGCTACTTTCTCTCATTAGAGAAATCTCAATTACAGAGTATCAACGATACTTTTATCCAATATAGTACATCGGATTTTAAAATATCTTTTTAGGCAAGAATGTCACGAAAGATTGTACGGTTCACAGACATCGTTCTCGAAGATTTAAAACTGAAAACGGATGGTTCGGAGCAAACGCGAGAGACGGCGAAGATCTCACAGGCTAGGAGTCCACGTACCGATCCCCTCGTCGGTCCAAAAATTTTTCATTGTCGCGGAGCGTGCTCTCGCTGCTCGGTTCATTACGCATAACGAAGCGATGGCTCATATCGATGCAAAGAGCACGCGGCGGACCGCGTGGATACGCCGCTTCACGCCGGCAGATTACAAATTACGATACCAGCCTCCTCCTTCTCCCCCTCCTGTTCCTCCACCCCCTCTGCTCCCTTGTCGTCGTTCCGTTCGCCTCCGTTGGCAAATAATTAATATTCATTACATATTAACGAAGCTATCGCATAAATCGCGGCGCCCGCGGCAAAAATGGTGGCAAGGATAGCGGGCGAGCCGGCGGATGTTCCGATGGAGAACGGAACATAGTTCCGCGAAACGCCGGCAGATGTAGCGACGAGTATCGATTCCAGACGACGAAGACGAGGCTGTAAAACGGAGGTTCATGGTGGGCCATAACACTCGATTTTTCTACGAAATACAATACCCCGTCGACACGAAAAAATATAATGTTAGAAAATTAAGTGTTCGGTCTGAAATAACTTTGGGAGAAAGAATCGAAAGAATCGGTAGACCGAATATTCGGAGAGGTTTTTAAACAGAAAGGGAACTTTGTTGCGACATCCCGTAATACCTTTTAACAGCCATTTCGGGTACGCGTAACGAGGAGACCCGGGGCTAAGAGATATGATATAGTGCTTCAGGATTCGCTCGGTTCCTTTTCGGCTTCGGGAAACGACAATCGTAAAACAAGCATGTTGCACGCTTTCAACGGACCCCGGGCCCACGATATCGGAACGAAATACGAAGTACATAAATCACCCGAATTCCAAACTTTTTTTTACAACACCTAAACCACCGAGTGGTACCCTCCTCCTACCAGCTTTCTCAGCGTGCCGTAGAAAGGTTCGACGACGCGAGGTCTTCACCTGTCCGCGTGAAACTTTCCCCGACCGAAGCGTGAACTCGGGGACTCGGTCTTTTTTACGTGATAGAGCGTCGTTTTATCGGCGCGTTTAAGGGTTATCGTACAATAAAAGCGGCATTATTATCAGTTAGCCGGCGCGCAAGGTCGAGGGCCAGCTTGGAGAAAGAATAGAAGAGGGTCGGAGTCCTACTCTTCGGAAGCGACTCGTGAGAAGCACGACTGACTTTATGACTCGTAAAAAGCTCGAGACCTCTATTCTTCAACCCTCTTCCTCACCCTTTCCGTTCCACTATCCTCGTCCTTCGTTTTCGACGCGCTTCCTCCGTTCATCGTGGAACCGCGAAACCATAGACAGTCGCGGCGGTTTTACGATTGATTCGCCGAATTCTGCGGCCGCAGTTTCCGTTTTCGATACGCTCGAGGGTGCCCGAACGGGGACATCGACACCGTCGTTACTCTTGCTCGCCGTCTCGAGGCTGCCTGGTCGCTAATCTCGCTGCCTTCAGAGTCGTCCGGGCTTATTCCGAGATTTTCGGATTAGATACGCGCGCGAGATCGCTGGATACGTCTGGCCGCGTGGCAGCCTTTAATTAACTCTTCCGCGATTTTAACGGGGGCCCTCGAAACGTAACGGCGGATCGTATCTCCGGTGAATTCTGATGCGAAATAAATTCAGAGCCGAAAGATCGTGAGGTTTCTGAAGAATGTCGCGAAGATGGAAAATAAAGATTGCGCTCCTCGCTGCCCGCGATAATTGCTGCCTGGGAACGCGACTTACCAGCGAGCGACGTTGATGAGTTTATACGAACGGTCTGCAGCGAAGGCCCGGCGCGTAAATTCTGTCTACGTAACAGGGGGAATTAGGTTAGTCGACTGATCGTGTGATTTTCGTTCGTTTCGTCGAGATTGATCTCGCTTTCCCGAGCCACTCTTTTATCGTCTATCCCCTGTTTCTTCTCGCTTCGTTCTGGCTTCCTCCTTCTTATTGCTTCCTTTCCGAATCAAACGGTGTAATCTCGTTTTTTTTACACACGGTAGAATGTAACGCGTGCTGACGGAAACTCGAGAGAACGATGATACCCGACGTGTCAAAGTAGCAGATTTCAGTGGATCCGGGGCGTTCTATTTAAAGAGGTTCTCGGGTGTTCTTCCTGCATGCCGGAGGAGGCAAAGACCAAAGAAGCTTGAAAGAAAGTCTCGAGACTCGAGACAGGGGGTGAAGAGGGAAGGAACAAATCGCGGAAGCACGAAAGGGGAACGAATTAATCCGGGTGTAAGTGGAAACGCGTGTCCACGCTGTAAGAGGCGCCGTTTGAGCATTGACCCTGAGGGATTTGACAGTGATGGATCGATATATTTCCCGGACAGCCGGCTTATTTTCAGAATTCATAATTCATCTGGTCGGTGTGACACGTCAACGTTCGCTTTCACCGTCGCGATAAATAAAACGGGCAAGGATATCGATGCTGGAGGAACGTAAGTGCCGTGTCAATGGGAAACGTTCGCTAGTCAGTGGACAACTCGTTCGAGATTTATTCCTTCGACTCGATCATTGTTCTCTCGTAGTAATAAATTTAGACGTGTAAACACGATGAATTGACCCCTTTTCCCTGACCTCGATTCGACCACGCCTTGTCAAAACTCGTGTTCGTTTAGCGGCTTCGTTCTTGTTCCACGGTGATCGAAAAAGTGGTAAACGAAGAAAAATTGAGATCGAAACCTGTATTCTCGAGATTAACTTTTAAGCGAAAGGACGGCAAGGATCATTATCGAAACGTCGATTAATCTTCAAATTTCTATTGTTAATGATAAAAAATTAAAATAAGATAATGATTCGTTATCAAGAAAATTAAGGTACGAAACACGCTTCGTATCATAAGAAACGGTTGCCTTTGCTCGATGAAGATTTCCGTCATATCCATAGCATTTCTATGGAATACTTATCGAATCATAATTGCAAGGAAGGTGGATAAACGTCGGATGATCTTGCTATCGCATTCGAATTCATCGACCGACCGCGAAGAGAAGTTGTCATTTCGAATTAGCAGAGGCGAGGCGGGAAGATTGATCGTTGCCAGATTGTTTCTTGCTGGCAACCTTTCGTGCGATGGAAACGCAAGCATCCGATGCTACATTCTTAATAACATCCACGTTTAACCTTCCTATCTGACATTTCGCCTAACCTCCGCCGACGTTTCTCGGAATCGCAAACAGCGCTTGGCGCAGTCGAAGGTTACGTACGTACGAACGTCGCGACTGTCGGGACGCGCAAGAAGCACACGGTGCATCGTGCACGAAGTTGCACCACCTCGAGAACCAACTTCCATTTCGAATAATTAAACACGGGGATAAGTATCGGGCGTTAAACGTTCTTCCAACAACAGCTGTCGGGAAATTTTATCGAATATCATCCGCTTTCGCAATCGAACCTCGCGGTTTCGAAACGCTCGTCAAGCTCGTCGCGACCTACAAACGAAAATCGAAACACGTTACGGAGTAAAAGTCGTACGCTTGATCATCGGACACGTTGCACGTGCATATTAATTACTCCGCGAGTAAATTTTTCGAGTCCGGATCTCGAGAACGAACTTGGACGCTTGAGGCGACGTTGTTGGTCGGAAGGACCGACATCGAGGCGGGAAACGAGGAAAAAAGGAGAAAGGAAAGGAAAGAAGGGAAAAAGGGAACCAGGACGGACGTTGTGACGGGAGCGATATATTTTTCCGCGTGCAACGCGAGACGTTCCGCGCGTGTTGCGTGCAACCGCGACGAAGGCGTCTCCGCATTGGCGGAAGGGCTGTTTGAGATCCGAATGCGCGATACGTCGGCGATAACGTTTATGTAGCGTGGTTGGTACGAGCGGTCTGGCGCGAGCAAACTTCCTTCCAGGTTGTACCGGAAACTCATTGTAAATCTCGGTAGTCAGCGAGGAGGAGCGAGGACGGGCACGGTTGCTCGCCGCACGCGGACCCACGCCACGGTTTCCGTGTGCCGTAGCTGAACACGATAACGTGCGCGCCGCGGCCGGGATTCCACGGGCTTTCTCAAATATTGAAGTTGGCCCCGATCTTCTCTGCCGTGGCGACGAGCCACCGCCGCCTCCGCCGCCGCGCCAAAGGTGGCGTCAACGCGATCAGGAAACACAGCTGGCGTGCCTGAATTAATCGCTGTAAATCTCGCGCGACACCGGCCTCTGCTCGCTCGTTCTCTTGCACGCTGCTGCCCGCGGTTTACAGGCGTTGTGGATATTTAACGGGGTGATGCATGTCCACCGAGGATCGACCTCCTTCCGTACTTGCCTCGTCTTTTATCGAGATACCTTGATCTCTCTAATCGGGCAAGCCGTAACATCGCTCACGTTAACCGTCCTTTTCGATCCCTCGTTCTGCCCCGATATCGACCGAATAGGCTACGATTTTCGAATTCTCCGGGTGCGAGAGGCAGAGAGAGAGAGAGAGAGAGTCCTCCGGCTTCGTGGTACCGCGGAGGTTGACATTCGACGCGACGATGGTTAAGAACGGCGTCTAATTAAAGACCGAGGGAATGTGTTTAATTAAAGACTCGTCTGCGAGGGGACTACCAGACGCTGTTTAGTATGTTGCATCTTTGAGGGTTTTTTCTAATAGGTACATGTCCCAGACAGCAGTGATCAGGCATCAATAATTCATCGACTCTAGGACGACCACTTTCTTCGCTTGTCTCTCCGAGTCGTTCCAGGCTCGCGTCGCGCGCAGGAAAAAGAGGGTAATGCAACGAAATAACGAACTAATCCGTGTGTGCCGAAGAAATTTCCGTCCGCGAGGCTAAGTGACGGCTAGCCAGCAGGACGTGGAAAGGCTGGCGCGCGATAATTAACCGCCTTATTCCGTATACCGGGCGCCGGGCACAAAGAGGAAAGAAGACATTGAAGAATGAAAAGCTCGGACGGCAGTCGTATAAAGAAGGATTTTCGATTCAACGGAGGGAGAAATCCTTATAAGTTGACGCGTCTTGGATCGGTAATCCCGGCTATCTTGGCAGAAGGACGACAGACCACGCTCGACTCTCTGATGCACCTCCCCCTGGCTGTTTTGCATACTGCAACGTTCGCTGACACACACGGCCGTATGCAAAGTTCTGACGAGAAACAAATACCAACTAGTCCGTGGAGGTTCGAGAGGTGCGTGCACCTCATTATAAAGCAGCAGCCGGATCAGCGATGAGATGATTCGAATTTACGGTAGCGCTCCGCTGTTTCTTCGTTTTTCCATCGCTGGAATCCGCTGCGACCTTTTCCACGCGGACGCCTCTGCTCGTACGCGCGATTGTCCTTTGATTAACGTGCTCGGGATGTGCGTCGCGTCCTCCGGGGGCAGGTATGGTAACGGCGCCGGCTAAAACTCGCCGCTGCACCGGGCAATTCGTACCAAGCTCCTCGATTTCTTGTCTAAACCGCGAAGAAGACGGCACCGTATTACTTCGCGCTACTTCCCACTCGCGAGCCGCTCCGTTGCACTTGCCTGATTCATTAGGATTACCCACTTCGACCCGATTAATCTTTTTGCCATTCGTCCGACTCGCTCCGTTCGCTCGATTCGTCTAATTCGCCTGATCGATTCGGCTGATCAGCTCGATGCGATTCCTCTTAAATCACTCGCTCGGCTCGATTCTCCCGATCTGCCTCGCTCGCCTAATTCGGCTGATCGATCTGCTCGATATGACTTCCCTTACGCGCCCGGTTTCACCTGGTTCGCTCTGTTCGTTCCGTTCGCTTCTATCCTGTCTACCCGGAGACCACCCCTCCTTCTCCATCTCGCCATCTCGCGCAATTATAACCGAAAAATACGATTACGTTCGCAGTGGCGGTATTAAAACGTCCGACATCGACCGTTTCACTCCTGCGAACATCCAGAGACCCGAAGGCATCCGCGGAATGAACGGTTTCAGCTACCGCAGGAGTCGTTGCAACCGTTGTCTCGCGTTCACGAGCGAAAGGGAGAAAAAGAGAGAGAGAGAGAGAGAGGGTAACCTGCATCCTGTCGCTGCAGTTCGGTGCATTCGTTGCCTCTCGACCTCCTGCAACTCGATCTCCAGAGGAGAAAGAGGCCGGGGAGATCTTATCGCGGGAAACGCAGCCGGTTCGACGTAGCAGAAAGATAAAAAGGAAAAGGAACAGGGTGTTTGGGGGGTGGAGGAGGGGATCCGCGACATCCCGGTAAATTAACTCCGTTTGCTTCGTTCTGCTCCCTTCGCGTCGCGTCTGAATTCTCCACTCTCGTTTCGCCTGTTTCTCCTCTCCTCTTCCTCTCTTCTCCTCTCCTCCTCATCCTCCTCTCTCCTCTCCTCTCCTCTCCGGCGTCCCCTCCTCGACCG